>JAVJHY011540068.1:0-11779 GCA_035593235.1 Phascolosoma agassizii | reverse complement strand
CGATGACCGGCCACTCGGGGCACACAGAAAATAGCGGGTGGGCCACGATCCCGTCAGCTCGGGTGGTGTCGACGTACTCGGGCCGATGATCGTCGAGGGCGGCGGCGTAGGCCATCGTCCAGCGCTCGTCGACGCGGTGTTCCAAGGGCTTGACGCTCATGCCGACCAGGGCCGTGGGTATCGCCATACCGCCATGATCGCAGCGAGCCTGGGTTGGTGCCAGCCTCGGGCGGTAGTGTCAGCCCATGGATGTGAGACTCGACGGTCGGACCGCATTGATCACGGGAGCGAGCCTCGGCCTCGTCCACGCCATGGCGAGCGAGTTTGCAGCCTCGGGGGCGGCCGTCGCCCTGCTCAGCCGTACCCAGTCGACACTCGACGAAGCGGTGGCCGCCATAGCCGAGCGGACCCCCGAAGCAACCGTCAAAGCCTACTCGTGCGATGTGCGCAACCTGGAGGAGATCGAGGCCACCCACATGCGGGTGGTGGCCGAGATCGGTCCGGTCGACATCCTCGTCAACAACGCCGGCACCTCCTCGGCCAAGCCGTTCGAGAAGATCACCGAGGAAGACTGGCGCAACGACATCGACCTCAAGCTGATGGCAGCCGTGCGGCTCTCCCAGGTCTGTATCCCTTCCATGAAGGAGCGGGGTTGGGGAAGGATCATCAACGTGTTGAACACCGCGGCAAAGGCGCCACCGGCCATGAGTGCCCCCACCTCGGTGACCCGGGCCGCGGGGATGGCCCTCACGAAGGCCCTCGCCGGTGAACTGGCCCCTCACGGGATTCTCGTCAACGCGCTCAACACCGGTGTGCTGCTGACGAACCAGTGGCATCGGATGCATCAGGAGCAGGCGCCCGACAAGTCCTTTGAGGAATACGTGGCCACGCGGGCCAAGCGCGTGCCGCTCGGCCGCCTCGGCGATGCCGCCGAGTTCGCCAACCTCGCGTGCTTCCTCGCCTCCGACCAAGGCTCCTACATCACCGGCACCGCGATCAACGTAGACGGCGGCCTCTCGCCGGTGGTGTGATGAGGCTCACCGATCGGACCCTCCAGCTCACCGCATCCCCGATCGCCGAAGCTCACGCCTGGCTGGCCCACCGCCAGAGCGACCGGCCACTCCTCGACCTCTCGCAGGCGGCACCGAGCTATCCCACCGCCCCCGAGATCGCGGCCCGCATCGCCGAGGTGGCCTACTCCAGCGACGGCGGTCGCTACGCCCCGCCGCCCGGTATCCCCGAGCTGACGAGCGCGTTTTCCGAAGAGCTCAGCACCGATTACCGAGCCCGGATCGCCAGCACCCAGGTGCTCCCCACCGGCGGTTGCAACCAGGCGTTCTGTGTGGTCACCTCCACCCTGACCCAACCGGGCGACGAAGTGATCATGGCGGTGCCCTACTACTTCAACCACGACATGTGGCTGAAGCTCGACGGGGTCAAACCGGTGTATCTCCACACCGGCGAATCCCTGCTGCCCAACGTCGAGGCGGCGGCCGAGCTCATCACGCCCCGCACGGTGGCGATCGTGCTCGTGACACCGGGCAACCCCACGGGCGTCACCATCGGCCCGGAGACGATCTCGGAGTTCTACGAGCTGGCGGTGGCCCATGACCTCGCGTTGATCATCGACGAGACCTACCGCAATTTCCGGGGTGTGGAGGAGCCACCGCACGATCTGTTCGAGCGACCCGGCTGGACCGACACCGTGATCAGCCTGCATAGCTTCTCGAAGGATTTGGCAATCCCCGGTTACCGGGTGGGGGCGGTCGTCGGCGGCGAGGAGCTGCTCTACGAGGTCTTGAAAATGGTCGACTGTGTGCAGATCAGCGCCCCCCGAATCGGCCAGGAAGCGGTGGTGGCCGGGCTCCGCAACGCCCGGTCGTGGCGGCGTGAACAAGCGACCCGAATCGGGCAAACTCAAGAAGCCTTTGAAGAGATCATGGCGAAGAAGCCTGGGGGTTTTGAGCTGGGATCGGCCGGTGCGTTCTTCGGCTGGACCCGTCACCCCTTCACCGATATCGGCACCGATGAGGTGATCAAGCGGCTCGTCCTCGATCACGATGTGTTGGCGATCCCCGGCACCGCCTTCACCCCCACCGACGAACGGTGGGTGCGCTTCAGCTTCGCCAACTTGGAGCAAGCCGATCTGGCGGAGTTCGCCACCCGCCTCGACGAGCTTGGCCACGCCGCCTCACGGTGATGGCGCAGCGCTTTGGGATCGCGTGGGCCGCGTACGCGGTCGCACTGCTCGTCGCCGCCACTGGATGCGGCTCGGATGATGGTGCGGGCAATGGCACCGGATCGACGGTGGCCCAATCCGAGCTCGGAGGCAGCTACCAGCTCGCCAAGCTCATCGTGGAAGGTGACGAGCCAGCGGGGAGCAACTATGGCGCCACGGTGCGCATCGATGCCGAGTTTGGCGCACTGCGGATCGAAACGGCCTGCGGCGATCTGCTCGGTTCCTTCAGCCTCTTGCCCGACGGGCGTGCGGGCATCACGGTGGCCGGCGGCACCACGCGCCCCTGCGTTTCCGCCGATGCGGCCGTCGATGAGCTGCTGGTCAGGGCGCTCGGGAGGGTCGATTCGTGGTCGGACTCGGAGCCGGGGATTCGCTTGGAGAGTCCGAGTGGTGACCTGATCGAGCTCGCTCGCTGACAGTCTCCTCGTTGACAGTCTCCTCGTTGACAGTCTCCTCGTTGACAGTCTCCTCGTTGTCGCGCGGTGGGCGATGGAGCAGCTGCACGGGGAGTCCGCCGTGGCGAAACCGAGCGAGCGGGGTGAGCGCCCGGTCGGCCTTGGCCGCGAGCTTGCGGTCGCTACCGATCATCGCCAGACCCCAGCCCGGCAGGCGCTCGCGCGCCACACCGCCGAGGCGCCGGTAGAGAGCGGTGAGGTCGCCATCGCCAACCCGCTTGCCGTAGGGAGGATTGGTTGCCACCAAACCCTCGTCGGTGCGGGCCGCGATGTGTGACACCACCCGCGTTTCGATCTGCACATCATCGGAAACGCCGGCCCGTTCGGCGTTGGCGTTGGCGGCCGCGATCACTTCGGGGTCTCGATCCGAGGCGAGGATCACCCCAGGGCCGGCGGGCCTTTCGCTGGCGGCGATGGTGCCGTTCACGCTGGCCCATGCGCCGGGCTCGAAGTGAGGCCAGTGGGCGAAGGCGTAGGAGCGGTCGCCGCCGGCGGGCAAACCGCGAGCGATCAACGCCGCCTCGATGGCGATCGTGCCACAGCCACAGAACGGGTCGAGCAGGCCCTGGGTGGCATCCCAGTCTGTAGCGAGCAACAGGGCGGCCGCCATCGTGGTGCGCAGCGGCGCGGCACCGAGATCGGTGCGCCAGGCCCGATGGTGCAACGCCTCGCCCGAGGAATCGACGCTGATCGTGACGGTGTTGCGATCGATCCGGATCACGAAGAGCTGCTCGGGGCCGCCGGTCGACGCTGCACCCACCACCCGATGCAGCCGTTGGGCTATGGCCTTGGTGTGGTAGAGCTTCGATTCGTTGGCCGAGATCCTGAACCGGGGGGAAACCCCATCGGCGAGCCAGGCCGACCAATCGACCTCGGATGCCCGATCTTCGAGGTGGGAGAAGTCGGTGGCGCGAAACGTGGCGACTCGAACCACCACCCGGCTCGCGGTTCGCAGCCAGGTGTTGGCCGCATACAGCTGCCGAGCGTTCGCATCGAACTCCACGGTGCCGGGACCTGCCGGTTTCGGCTTACACCCGAGGTCGGTTAGCTCCTGGCGGCACACAAACTCGAGACCGGGGGTGCAGATGGCAGCCGCTCGGTAGGGAGGTCGCCCAGGCTCGCCACGGCCGGCCCGTCGTTGTTTCACCTTTCGAGGGTATCGGTTGGGGGTATCGGGTGGCCCCAACCGATACCCCCACTTGGCCTCGGCGCGCTACCCCTCCGGGGGCTGGTCGTGGCAAAGTAGACGCCATGGGTTTGCTGTCGTGGCTCTTCACTGGCCTCATCGTTGGCGCTATCGCTCGCCTGTTGGTGAGGGGGCATCACAACCTCGGATGCCTCGGCACGAGCGTGCTCGGGATGCTGGGTTCGGTGGTTGGAGGAACGCTTTTCAACGCCGCCTTGGGCAACGGCTTCGAGCTACAGGCGAGCGGATTTCTCGGCGCGGTGGGCGGTGCCGTGATCTTGTTGGTCATCGCCCGACTGTTCGGCGGCGGGGGTCGCAGAGCCCCGAGGCGCCTCGAGGACGACCTAGACCGCCGGCAGCGATAATCAAGCGGCGGTTACCGCAGCCACTCGCAATGACCTCTCCAACAGGTGGGCATCACCGAGGCGGCGACGGAGCTGCGACTCCAAACCGGCGATCGGGTAGAGATTCTGGGGTGCCCGCGGCTCCTTGTGCGCTTCGCTGGCAAAGCGGGGCAGGGCGGCACTGATCGCATCGGCTCGATCCGCGGCGGTGTCGGGATCACCGATTCCTGGCAACTCGAGACGCACGATGCCACTGAGCGGATGGCTGATCGGCCCGGGCAACCGCAGGTACCACGACCATCGCGGCGTGCGGCCGCCGAGACCGATCGAGAACACCGGTGTGCGTTGCCCGGCGCCGAGGGTGGCGACCACACGCTGCTGAGGCTCGTCGAGGTACTGCACGTGTTGGGTCTTCACATAGCCAACGCCAACGGCATCGTCGCGACCCCGCAGCGGCCCATCGAAGACCACGAGCTCACAGCCACCAGATTGTTCGGCCAGCACCTGCTGCGATACGAGCGTCTCCAGCTCGGTCATGTGGTTGTGGACCCCGAGGTAGAGATCGGCATCCTCGTCGCCGTGGACGGGCTTCACTTCGTAGGTGCCGCCATGGATGGTTTCGATCGGTTCGGCGTTGTCGGCTGCGGTGTGGAGCGCCCGGCGCACCATGGCGGCCACCACGGTGGCTGAACCCGGCACGCAGCGAACCGCCCCTGCGGCCACAGTGGCGCACAAGCCAGGGCGGGCCAGCTCACCTTCGTTGATCCAAATCCGGGAATCGATGCGGCGGATCCCGTCGATGAACACCACAGTCGATGGCGCATCGTGGGGGTCTGGCGTGATCGGCTTCCAGTGGTCGAGAGGTACTTCGATGCTCGCATCGACCGGTTGACCAGCTGGCTCGAGACCGTCCTCGGCGGATGACCCATAGGCCGGGTCCCATGATTCGACAGCAAACCTCATGCGGCCACTCTCATACCGCAAGCCTCATGAGGGGGTCCTCTCGATGGTTGAAGTGGTCGAGCTCTTGCGAACCTCGAACCTCACCGGCATCCGCTCGGCCAGATCTCGGACGTGAGTGACGATGGCCACGAGGCGTCCCCCGGCCGAGAGTTCTTCGATCGCCGAGGCCAAGATGTCGAGCGTCTCACCGTCGAGGGTGCCGAAGCCCTCGTCGAGGAAGATCGATTCCAAGCGGGGGCTGTCGACCGGGGCCAGCTCCGCGATCGAGGACGCGAGCGCCAACGCGAGCGCCAACGAAGCGAGGAAGACCTCACCCCCCGAAAGGGTCCGGACGTCGCGCCGTTCATCGGCGTTGCCGTGGTCACGAACGGCAAAGGAACCATCCTGCGCCTCGAGCGAGTATCGACCGTCGGACAGTTCGAGCAGCACGCCGGTGGCCCGAGCCACGATGTCATCGAGCGCCTCGGCCAGCAGCCAGCGCTCGAAGCCGTTGGCCGACAGGTGCTGGCGGCCGAGCGATTCATTGACCGTGCGGGTTTCGCTCAGCTCGGCCACCCGCTCCACCAGCTCGGCCTTGTGGGCCAGACGCTCGCGGAGCCGCTCGATCTCGGCCTCGGCACGGGCTTCGGCGGCGGCGATGGAGCTCGCGAGCGTTGCCGGATCAGGGCTGAGCCCGAGGGGTTCAGCCTCGGCCGCCAGCGCGGCAACGTGCTCGGACTTAGCCGCGGCCGCCAGCTTGCCAGCGTCGGCCACCTCGCCCCGTTCGCGATCGAGTTCTTCGAGGCGTTGCTCGGCCCAGGCGAGCAGGGCGCGCCAGTTCTCCACCAGCGAAGCCGAGGTAGACGGAGCGGGCGGTCGTTGTTCGGCCACGGTGTCGCGCTGGGTGGTGAAGTCGCTCCGGAACCGGTCTTCGGCCATCTCCGCCGTGGCCAGCTCCTCGGTGGCGGCGGCCATGGCCTTCTCGGCTGCCCGTAGCGATGCCGACCGCTCTTTGGTCTCCAGGGCGAGGATCTGAGCTCGATCTCGTTGCGCCGCCAACTCCTCGAGATCGGCCACCCCGTCGAGCTTTTCGTCCAAGCTGGCCAGCGTCTCCCGGTTGGCGGCTAGCTCGGCCTCCAACACTTCTCGGCGACCTTGGCCGGTGGCGACCGCGGCCGAGGCTTGCGCCACCGTTTCGGCCAACCGCTCGGCCCGGGTCTCCGCTGTCTCGGCCTCATCGACCCCGATGTGATCGGGCACGTCGGCCACGATCTGACGGCAGATCGGGCACGGGTCGCCCACGGTGAGACGAGCCACCCACACCGCGGCGTCGGCCCCGGTGCGGGCCTCGCTGGCGAGCCGGGCCGCCTCGTCGTGGTATTTCTTGGTTGCCACGAGCTCGATTTGCAGCTCATCGTTCCGCTTCGCGGCCAGCTCCCGCTCCGCTTCGAGCGAGGCCCCTGCGCTCACGAGTTCGCTCCGGCGGGTGCGGAGCTCGATCAGGGCAGCGATCGTTACCGGGTCTTGGGCTGCGGCCAGCCGTTCTTCGGCCCGATCGCGCTCAGCCCTCGCTCCAGCCAACGCGGTCTCGGCTTCGGCCAGATTTCTCTTGGCCAACGAAGCGATGACATCGGTGGCGTCGAGCCCCTCGGGAATCTCGATCCGGCCCAACCCGGAACGCTGGGCATCGATTGCGTTGACGCGATCCCGCAGGGCTGTCAGCTCCGACTCGACCGCCACCAACTCCTTCACCCGCGTACTGGCCACGTCGGCGAACCGTCGGAGGCCGGCCAACACCGCATCGGCCTTCGCGAGCCGATCGGGGGTGGTATCGCCCAATCGTTCCAGCTCATGCTCATAGACCTCGAGCTGCTGGGCTGCGGTGGCCGCCAGTTCGCGGGCCTTGGCCCCCATCTTGGCGTAGACATCGATGTCGAGCAGGCGTCTGAGGAGCTTCTGCCGGTTTCTCGGATCGTCCTTCAGGAACTCGGCGAAGTCTCCCTGGGGCAACACGATCGTGCGGGTGAACTGACTGAAGTCGAGACCGATCAGCTCGGTCACCGCCTCGTCGAGCTCGGACACACTGCCGGCTAAAACCGTGGAGCTAGACCCGCTGGAGCCGCCGCCGGTGCCGGTGGCGGGGTCATCCGGTTCGATCACTTCGAGGCGGGCCTCGCGGGTGCTGGCCCGCATCGCCGCGCCTGGCTTCGACTTGAGCCGACGCACCACTCGCACCGCGGTGTAGGCGGCGCCGCCCAGCTCGAAGTCGAACCGCACCTTGGCCTCGGTAGAGAGCTGATGGATGACCGGGGCCACAAGGGCCGGATTGTCGTAGCGGGCAACCGAGCCGTAGAGGGCGAAGGTCATCGCATCGATCACGGTGGACTTGCCCGAGCCGGTCGGCCCAACGAAGGCAACGAGGTCGAGATCGGTGAAGTCCACCACGGTGCGATCGCGGAAGGTCCCGAATCCCTCGAACTCGAGCCTGAGCGGCCTCATCGAGCGCGGCTCACGGGGTGCTGACCGCTTCGTCGTGCAACCGTTCGAACGCAGCCACCAGGCGGGGGTCGTCGATCGCCCGCTCGTCGAGGTAGGAGGCGAAGAGCTGAGCCGGGCTCCGCTCATCATCGCTACGATGGCTTCGAGGCTGAGCTCTGGCCTCCAGCGCGTCGACCCGCACGTCGACCACCCCAGCCCCAAGAATCGCTCGCACCTCATCGGCCAGCCCCGCCCTGGCTGGTTCCGCCACACGAACCCGGAGCCACGCTGTATCAAGAGGGGAGCTGTCTAGGAGGGCGCTATCGAGAGCGGTGCTGTCCCGATCGCTCATCGTTCGCAGTTGCTCCACGGTGCCGGTGAGGGTGAAGAGCCGACGACCGGCGCTCAGCTCCACAGCCGACACCTTGGCCGGGAGCCCCGGTTCGAGCGAAACGATATTGACCTGCTTCGCCTCGGTCTCTTCGCCGAAATCGAGCTGGAGCGGCGAACCGCAGTAGTGGATCGAAGTGGCGCCCGGCACCACTTGGGCTCGGTGGAGGTGACCCAAGGCCACATAGGAGATTGTGGGTGGGAAGTCGACCGCCGACACGGCGTACTCGTTGACGAGGTGAGCGGGCCGCTCTCCCCCACCGGCGGTGGATCCCGCCACGAACGCGTGGCCAACGAGCAGGTTCACCGCATCGGCGTCGAACTGGGCGGCCAATGCACCGATCACGGCCCTGAGACGCTCGGCGTAGGTCTGAGCGTTGCGGAACCCCGGCTCGTCCATCAGCGCGTCGGCCCGGATGATGGCTCGTTGCGATACGAAAGGCAGGAACGCCACCCGCACCGGGGTGCCGCTCAGGTCCATGGTGATCAGTCCGCCATCGGCCGGTGGGCGAGGAACGGTGGCGAGGGTCACCCGGCCGAGCGCCAGGAGCCGGGCCACGGCATCGAGGCGTCGAGCGCTGTCATGGTTGCCGGCCACCACCACCACGGGGGCTGTCTCGGCGAGGGCTAGCAGCGAGTCGTAGACGATTCGTTCGCTCTCGGCGTTTGGCGCTGCGGTGTCGAACAAGTCGCCGGCCACCACGCACAAGTCAACCGACTCGGCCGACGCGATCTCGGCGATTTCAGCGAGTACGGCCCGGTGCTCGTCGGCTCGGCTGTGGCCTCGGATGGCCTTGCCGACGTGCCAGTCCGAGGTGTGGAGCAGCTTCACGCCTAGCGCGATTCGTTCGCTGGCACGCTCATGTGACCAGCCCGGCGAAGGGGTCGGGTGCCTCGGCCTTGCCTGGCGAATCGGGGCCGGTTGAATCAGCGCCGGAGGGATTAGCGCCGTTGCCGGCCGCCGGTTCCCCCTGCACGGCCTCGGCCGAACGGGTGGCCCAGGCGGGGAACGGGAACTCGATGAGGAGCGGCACGGGCAGGCGGGGTTGGGCCACATACATCGAACCAGGTTTGAGGATCGTGGCCCGCTGCCGTTGCACGGGCGGCAGGAACCCGTACTCGTCTCGCCGGGCCTCCGCCGGGTCGAGCCGCCCGACCACTCGGATCGCGCAGTTGGCCACCACCCGTCGTTCCACCTCGCTGGCGGTCTGTTGGGCCCCGATCAAGATGATGCCGAGTGAGCGACCGCGCTCGGCCACGTCGAGCAGGATCTCCTTGATCGGGCTGGATGAGTCTCGCGGGGCGTATTTGTTGAGCTCGTCGAGCACCACGAGCTGCAGGGGTTTGGCGATGCCGCTCGCCTCCTTGGCGTCGAACGCCTGGCGCAACACCACACCGACCACGAAGCGCTTGGCCCGATCGTGCAGGCTGTGAATGTCGACCACGGTGACCTGGTGGTTGTCGAGATCGAGTCCGTGGCGTGACGCGTCGGCAACGTCGGCTCGAATCAAGTGCTCCACATGGCGTTTCGAGGAGGCGAGTCGACGCACGAAGGCGCTGATCGTGCCGCTACCAACGGCCCTGCCGGTCCACCGCTGGTCGGCTTGGACGTCGGGATCGTTTGGAAGCAATTGCTCCTCGATCGCCTCTACGAGCTCACCGAAGGTGCGGATCGTGCGGCCGTCGATCCGAACCGCCCCGTCGACCGATCCGTTGTCGGCCGTGGCGGCCTTGGCCAGCTGGGCGGTGACGGCCTGCACCACGATCGTGTACTGCTGGCGCTCGTCTTCGGCGTCGGCGAAGAGGTACGGCAGCAGCTGTTGAGCGCAGAAATCGCGGATCGTCCAGAAGAACGGGCTCACCCCGAGATGGCGCGAACCGGTGGCGGGGGTGGCGTTGGGGTCGCCCTTGCGGGGCGGGGCGAGGATGCCGACATCTCGGAACGGGCTCGGAGTGAGACCCATCGAGTAGTAGCGCTCGGCCCGTTCGGCGGTGAGCGCTGAGTTTGGGTGGTCGAGGAAGAGGAGGTCCTCGCCTTTGACGTTGAAGATCAGTGCCTTTGTATTGGCGGCCTCCGCACCGAGCACGCCCGAGTTGAACATCGAGTAGAGCAGGAACGTGGCGTAGCTCGTTTTGGTCGCGACCCCGGAGATGCCCGAGATGTTGATGTGGGCACCCTTGGTGCCGTCGATGAAGTCGAGATCGAGAAACACCGGCTCGCTGCTACGCGATACGCCGCCGGGGAGCTTGCGTTCTACGCCGTCGAACGAAAGGGCGATGTCTCGCTCATCGCCCTGGGCCAGCCGAACCTTGGATCCCGGCAGCGGGGGCAGGAGCACCTCGGGTTCGAAACGGGTGGGCTGGATAAGGGCTGCCTCGCTCACCTCGGCTGGGAGTATCCCTTCGGCGATGAGGAACACGTCGCTCTGAAACTTCGCCCCCTCGTGGCGAGCACGGATCTGGGTGACCAGCCCATAGATCGACACGATGTCGCCCTCGGGCAACACCCGATCGACCGCTACCACATCGTCGAGCTGGAGGGTCGTGGTTGGATTCACCGCCACCCAGAACTCGAGCGGGGTTGCGTCGTCGACGCCTATGACACGACCGACGAAATCGTTCTCGGCCGAGCTGTGGTTGGGCGCGGTATCCGCCATGGCATCAAACGCTAGACCGCTCGAACGGCTGTGCGGGCCATACCGAACGCTTTCGTGGCACCCTGGGGCAGTGACCGAGCGCACAGCGATCGATGTGGAGGGCTTGGCGGTCGACTTCGGGGGCGATCCGGTACTCGAGGATGTCTCGTTCCAACTCGCCGCAGGCACCTCGGCGGCCATAATCGGGCCCAACGGGTCGGGAAAGACAACGCTCCTGAACGTGTTAGTCGGCCTGGTCAAACCGAACCGTGGTTCGGTGGCCGTGGGGCCGCCGGGATCCGACGCAGCTGATGTCGTGGCCTATGTGCTCCAGCACCGTGACGGCCGGAATTGGTTGCCACTCACCGCACGCGAGGTGGTCACGATGGGCCGCTACGGCCGTCGGGGTCTCCTAGGGCGGTTGGCCGGATCGGATCGTCGTGCTATCGCGGCGGCGGCCGAACGGCTGGAGATCGTCGATCTGCTCGACGAGCCGTTCGGGGCGTTGTCGGGCGGACAGAAACAGCGGGTTGCCCTAGCTCGAGCACACACTCGTGGAAGATTGGCACGCTAAACCAGCGCTTAACGCGGGTCTGCCGCGTAACCGAGGCGACTAAACGCATGGTATTGGCATGGCTGGCCGCCGCCACCGATTGCAAGCCAGCAGGACCCAGCAAACTTAAATAGATGGTTCCCGCTGTTACCAGCAAACCTTGGTTAGTACAGATATTTGATGTCGCCTTGGCACGGCGAATGTGTTGCTCACGCGCTTGCAACGTGAGGGCATACCCAACCTTGCCGTCCAGATCCTCGGTGCGGCCGATTATTCGACCCGGCATCTGTCTTACATACGCTTGTTTACAACACATGAATCCAAATGAAGGACCACCGGCCGACATTGGGATGCCAAACGGTTGCCCATCACCACAAGCGATGTCTGCACCACTATTTCCCCATTGCCCAGGGGGTTGCAAAACTGCCAGTGACATCGGGTTAACCACCCCAACAACAAAAGCGCCATTGTCATGGCCCCAATCCGTTACCGCGTCCACGTCTTCTAGGCAGCCAAAAAAATTGGGCTGTTGTACAACAACCGCTGCGTAATCCCC
>JAVJHY011539959.1:0-11779 GCA_035593235.1 Phascolosoma agassizii | reverse complement strand
ATTCGTAACACCCGCAATCATGGCAGGCAGGCCGTTTTTTGGTTACCCACGGTTTCGTCAACTACCAAAAACTGCCGGCGGAACGCCGGTTACACCCAAAGGGGGCGAAACGTCGCGCCGTCATCATGAGCGTATTGACGAGTCTTTCAAAACGTCACCAACATTTCACACTCGGCAGTGTCTTGGCGGAAGTTCATTCCTGGCTAGAAGCCGGCCTATCGCTCATCCAGAAAGAACTCCTACTATTCCACGCAAAACCCGCTGCGCCTTCCTGACGATCAAGACACCGCGATGGCAACGACACGAAGCTCTTTTCGTGACCTCACGAAAATGGACAGATACGCTGATGGCTGGTAGCGCGACGGAACCAAACCGAGTTTCTCGGTGGTGTCGACTACGTGGTTATTTCTATTGGAAGTTCTGGGATAAGTTTGAGTAATTATCTCGATACCATCACTAGTTTTTCCCTGGTTTCATGAAGCTAGCAAAGCTACCCAAATCCACCTGCACTACAAAAAAAGCGATTTGGCAATTGTTGCTAGCAGTCGAAAACCTCGAAAAAATCGGGCTAGAGTTTCCGGATAGTTACTTAGTTAAACGCGTACTCAAACCAAAGTTGCTCGTGCTTTTTTTCGGGCTGCTTGGTGAGTTTCCAATGTCCTTCGAGGTAGGCCAGCTCGAAGACGGTTGTGCTGTCGAGGCTGCGTGTTTCGAGCTTGGGGGTGTTCACAGGCTGATTGCCGGTCCCAGGGATATCAATGAATTTGCTGTAGTCGTCTTTCTCGGCCAACGGATCGTCGATTTCGGATTCGTTTTGTGACGCTGTGGAATCCTCATTTTTATTCGTCGAGCGTTTCCCATGCAAGAAGGAGGTTTTGGACACGATCGTCACTAAGGCGGTGTAGTTTGGATTTTTGTCATTGGGTGGAATCAGCTCGTGCGTCATTTCTCGTTCAGAAACATATAGACCCCCGACGGAGCCGGAGCGAGCGAGCAGCAAAGCTTGTTCCAGACGCGTCATACCCCATTCGAATTCGCCAACAGGGTCTTCAACGATGACCGCTGGCTGCTGGGCTGTGTTCGACTCTCCACATCCGCTGTTAAAAGCTAAGACGAGTACCATGATCACTGTTAGGCAGAAACTACCTATGAACGAAAACGAGCGGGGTTGGCCTGATACCATCGAATTGCGAGCGAGAAAGAAAGGCATGGCGAGAACAAAAATGAGAGGTTTTATAGGAGAGTTAGTAATCGCCATGTCGAATCAAAAATCGCCGAAGGGATCGTCTTCGTCCGACTCGGGTGCCGGGGCATCTCCTTCCCCGTCAGCCGGGGCTTCGGAGTCGTCTGCGGCGGAATCACTTTCCTCGGAATCACTTTCCTCGGAATCACTTTCCTCTTCCATCAAATCTTCGCCAAAGGGATCGTCCTCCTCGGCGGGGGGCTCGTCAGCAGACTCCGACTCGGTCGACTCTCCGAAGGGATCGTCCTCTTCGGCGGGTGCGGCGGAATCTTCACCAAAGGGATCGTCGGTAGCTTCGCTAGCGGCCTCTTCGGCGGACGATTCTTCAATCGTCGCTTCCGACTCCATCGGTTCCTCTTCGGCGGACTCACCAAACGGATCCGAATCATCTGCCTCGGCAGGAGCTTCGCTCTCTTCCGCCGGAGGGGCTTCCGCAACGGGGGCTTCTTCGACGGCATCATTCCCGAACGGATCGTCCTCGGTCATTTCTGGCTGGGACGTTTCTTCGGCCAGAGCGGGCTCAGCCGAGCCGCCAAAGGGATCGTCGTCTGTGGCTGTTGGCTCGGGGGCAGGAGCTGGCATTTCACCGAACGGATCAGCTTCGACAGGGGCCGGTGCTGGAGCTAGCTCCGGAGCAGATGCCGGTGTGGGTGTAGCTCCAAACGGGTCGTCAACAGGCGTGACGGGGGCAGGGGTGCCAAACGGATCGTCGGTGTCGCTTTTGGTGCCCGATCCTTCCTTGGTACTCGATCCCTCTTTCGTTGCGGACCCAGCTTTCATGCCCGATCCCTCTTTCATCGCCGACCCTGCTGGTCCAGGCTGTGCTATTGGTTGCGGGATACTCAACGTTGGCTGGGGAAGAGGCGACGCCAAAGGAGCGGCAGCTTTGGGGAGGGCCCTTTCAGGAAAAGGCACTACTTGAGGAGGTTGAACAGGTTGTTCCAGCGGCGTTGGCACGGCGCTCCGAAGTACTGCTGGGCCACGGCGATCGAGTTGTTCGTACCGTTGTTGTGTTCGCTGTTGGCCTTGCTGCAAACGATCGAGTCGAGCCTGACGACGAAATTTTTCCAACGTTCTTCGTCCTGGCCCTTGCACGCGTTGCAAGGCTCGACCGATGGAATGTTGGACGCCCGGATTCCGCGCTTCGTAGGCGGCACCGACGCGCATGTCGTTTTCGGCCTCGAAGGTGCGTCCTTGGCCTAGACGCAGCATTGCACGGTAATAGTAAGGACGAGGGTCAGTCGTACCCGCCTGAATAGCCTGGGTAAAGTACTGCTCCGCCTGCGACGTATTGCCCGCAAAGTAAGCGTGAACCCCGCGACCATAAACGGCGGCCAGCGCCGAACCCTGCTGAGCATGGACCGGGTTCGAAACCGAGCTTGCCAGTACTAAGGCAAGATTAAAAACTATAACAATGTACGAAAAGACAGCCGTGTCTTGTTTCTTGATGTGTGTAAAATTCATAATGGTTACCAAGAATCACAAAGGCTAGGTTGGTGGATGTCAACGCAAAGGAATAACTTAACTCTCCGCGTTCCTCTGCGTCTCTGCAAACTCTGCGTTATAAACTTCGTAAGGTTCCTGCCAAAGGTAAACTCTTGCAGGGTGACAGAAACCCCATCTTAACCGAACTCGGTCCCAAGCGGCAAGAAAGTCTCTCTGGGCTAAAAATTGATCCGAAGCTAGAGCTTCGCGTTCTGTGTCGGAGAATTTTCGATTTGCTGTAAAATTTGCTCAAAACCCGCCTTTTCGAGGTCTGGCAGCGATTTTTTCTCAAAGCCTAGTTCCTGCGCCTTGGCCCAAGCCGCCTTCGCCGCTTGGCCATCGCCTGCCAAAATGCAAGCTTTCGCAAGATGGAAATACTTGATCGCGTCCTGACTCACCAACAGAGCCTGTTCCATATCCTCGATCGCCAAATCATACTTTTTTTGTGCAATGCGGACGATCGCACGCGTGTCGAGCATATCTGCCACGGGGCCGAAAGTTTCCATAGCGCCGTTGATTAGCTGTTCGGCTTCGTCCACACGCTGATTTAACAAGCCCAATTGGAAGCCAAGATTATTCATCGCTGCAGCTCGCACACGTGTCGGCAGATCGTCGCGTTTCAACAGTCGATCGTAAGCTGCGACGCTCTCTTCGTACTTTTCTTGTGTTTCGTAAGTTTCTGCGCGAGCGAGTAATCGCGAGACCGAATCGGGATCCTCGAGTATTGACGCATCAATCAGTCGATCCACGGGTTCGTCGTACTTATCGCCGACCTCATCACGTCGGGCACTAGCCATGCGACTGGCGAGTAGGGTAATTTCATCCGTTTGGTCGAGGAAGAGACGCCTCATCAACACCAGCGCTTCGTCACAGTCACCATGATAGGCAAGAAACCTAGCAAGCTGATAGGTTTCGCCAGGTACACGACCCGTATAAATTCGGTAGAGTTTTCCTGCGAGCTCGTAGTCTCCATAACGCTCTGCTAACTGAGCAATGCCAAACAAAGTCTGCAGCTGGGCGGCCGACATTGCACCTCTTGTTGCTGGCACCAGCGAGGTAAGCAGTTGATTCAACTGAGCCTGATCTCCCCGTTCGGAGGCTAGTCGAGCTCGCAATTGAACTAAGGCGGCGTTACTGGGATCCAAATCTCGGAGTCGCTTGATACGATTTTCAGCGCTCGAGTATTCGGCTTGGTCGATGAGCAGATCGATGTAGGTGATCTGGACGGTAGGGTCCGAGGAGTATTTGACAAGTAATTCCAGCAAGAGCGATTTGGCTTCTTCCCACTGATTGGTCTTACTATAGAGTCGTGCTAGCTGCAAAGCACCTTTCTTTGGTAATCGTCCTTTTGCTCGCAGATCTGAAAGTAGTTGCTTTGCCTGAATAAGCGACTGGGGCGCATTTCGCGAAATCAGAATGTCCGTCAGTAGTTCCGATTCTTCGCTACTCATCACATTGTTGACAGCGCTTTGTCGCAGCAAAGCTTCAGCTTTGAGGGATTTTTGATAATCTCGCTCAGCGTACAAGAGACGGGCAGCTTTTTGGCGGGCCCACACGACATGCGGGTTGTCGAATGCTGCCTTTCCCTCGTTGGCAGCCCGCAAGATACGATTGATAAAAGTAGCCGCTTTGCCGAGATTCGCTTGGTCTTTCTTCGCCCAAAGCAGATAGAAATCGGCTAATCGGCGTGACACCGACAATCGATCAAGTTGGTCAGCATAGGTCGCAAGATAAATGCTTTCGGCATTCTGCCAAAGTGAGACAAGTTCGTAGTATTTCCCCGTTAGCAGCGGCAAAAACTCTGCTTCGCTGGCAAGGTGTGCTTCGCGTATGACACTTTCGACTTCCTGGAATTTTTTCTGTTCTGCGTAGAGCCCAATCAATCTTATCCAACTGTCGGGGTCCGATGGATTTATTTGCAAAGCAAGGCGTAAGGCGGTCGCAGAGACGTCGAGCTTGCCAATATGCTGAGCGATCCTTGAGAACCAAATTTGCGTTGCCGCAACATTCTCTTGCTCCTCAGCCAATTGCTTAGCGGCCTCGAAACCTGCCTCGGGGTCACCGGTTTTTACCAAAATTTCGGCCTCTAGCCGTCCGAGTAATCTACCACGAATTTCTTTGCGCAGCAGTTCCATACGTTCACGAGCCTGTGTATAAAGACCTCGCTCGGCAAGCAGATTGACTTGAATTCGGACAGCATTCGATTTTGCAGGGCCTGATTTCAAAGCTTGGTCAAAATGCTGGAGCGCTAGATCCATGTCCCCTTTCAGTAGCAGCAAGAGCTGTCCATAGGTGACATGGAGTTCGTGCCACTTGGGACGTTGGCGTAATGCCGTGTCCAACAGCTCGCGAGATTTGGCGAGATCTTCTTGGTCGATTTCTTGACGACCAAAGCTCAAGATACGTCGCTTCACTTCGGTCAAAATATAGGAAGGGTTGTTTTTGCTCTTCACAAATTCCAAAACCGCTGCTTGCGCTTTTTGCATCGCTGTGTCATCTTGCTGCCGAAGTGCAAGGTCGAACAGGTGCATGCGAATGGGCAAATTATTCGGTTCCTGTGCTGCCGATTTTTCGTAAAATTCGCGAGCATCATCGAGTTTGCCTAGCTGTTCGAACTTCAGTCCGAGAACTTTATCGAGTTGGTTTTTCTCTAACTCCGTAAGGTCTTTCGCCTGGCTCGCAATCGCTCGCAACTGCTCGGAAACATCTTCGGGCTTGAGGTCATAAATAAGTTCGGCGCGTCGGGCTAATGATCGCACCGAAACTCCCCATTTGCCTTCCAGTTTATCTAGCAGCCTCATGGCAGCGGCAGGACCCTGCTGCGGATCGGAGGCAACTAGGAAAATGGCGGCGAAGTGAACGTTGATATCGTCTGGTGCATCTTTTGCGGCCTCGCGGATTAGGACTGTTGCCTCTTTATATTTCTCCCGTTTGATGAGTACTTTGGCGCGTAAAAGCTTCGCACGAGCGGCTCCTAATCCCTGCTGAGTAATCACTTCTTCGACGAGTTCATTGACCCGAGCCCAGTCTTGCTCAGCCTCAGGAAGTTCGAGCGTAGCATCGACGACTCGGTCAAGCTCGATCCCTCCCTGTTTTGGGTGCATGCGAGCAAATATTCGATCATAGCCTTTTCGAGCTGGTCCGTGATTGGGATAACTATTCAAGACCGATTGGTACGCTTCGAGAGCAAGGTCATTGATCCCCTGGCTTTCGTAACAGACCCCTAGCATCGTGCCAGCCAAGACTTGAAAGTTCTTCCTATTGAACAACAGTGGACGAACACGCTTCAGCTCTTTGGCCGCATTGGACCATTGTTGCTTACGAAAGAGAACTCGCGCTTTTTGAAAATCGATGATCGGCAATAGGTTGGGCCGGTTCAATTGGGTCAGTCTTTTGATCTCACGATCGACAGCCGGGTAGTCCTTCTGGCCAAAAAGAAGGTCGATTTTGTTGATCACCAAATCGATCGATCGGGCCTTATCTAAGTCTCGAATCCCCTTATCCAAGATTTCTAGGGCCGCATCCGGTCGCTCCAAGCGTTGCTCAACTTGCGCCATGAGCCGGTAGAAAATGATGTTATCAGGATGCTCTTTTAGGCCGATGGCAAAAATGGATTTTGCTTCTTCTACTTTGGCTGTTCTAGTTTTTTCTTCCTCTACTAGCTCTGCTTCAGTTTTTTCCTCTTCCTCGTCAGCTTTTTTGCTCGAGTCGAAAAGAGCCATCATGCCCTTACGAGAAAGTATGGCTGCGTCTTTCGGATCCAGTTCATAGGCCTTGTCGAGAAATTGCACGGCCTCCTCGTTTTCGCCGATGCCGCTGAGAAAAATCGATTTTTGCAGATTTGCTTGCGAAGATTCTGGATTCGCAACGATCATTTGGTCAATTACGCGTCGAGCAAGCTCTGGATTTTTGTCTCTTTTCATCAACACTTCGGACAGCAATGCGTACACATCCGGTTCGCCTTCAAGGGCTTCGGCAGTAAACTCGTCTGTCTTTTTGTCGTAACCGACAAAATCGAATGCTTTTGTTTTGACTTGCTTGTAGTCCTGCACCTGAAACAGTGCGCGGATGAGCATCGCCTTCAGTTCTGGATCTTTTGGATTATCGACTCGCAAATCTTTGATGTGACCAATCGCACTTTGGGGACGGATGTTGATGAAGAGCTCAGCTAATTCGCGGCGCAGCTTAGAATCGTTGGTCGCTCGGACGGTCTGGTCAAGAACTCCGAAGGCAAGGCTTCGTTGTTCCATCGCGATTTCTTGACTTTTGACGACTTCGATGGCAGCATTGGCCATCTTGATTTTTGCGTCTTCTTCTTCAGGTCGTAATTGCACATATTTACGGAAATAATCAAAAGCCTCGACATCCAGGCCCTCGGACTGGGCTGCTTCAGCTTTTGTCAAAAAGATGCCTGCTTTGCGTTCAACCTGCCACCGTTGAACGAAAAAAGCCGTGATGGCAATCACCATACTCGTGACAAACGAACCAATCAGCCAGCGATAGTTAATCCGATACCGTTGCATATTCTACTTCCGAGCTTACGTGTTTCGACAACAATCCAACCTTTCATCCTATCCCTGGAAACCAGGGTGTCAACGAGCCCCTAACGACACCGCCCCGCCAATCGCTACAGTCGATTTATTCGCGACTGGACAGTCCAGAATGCCCGCCTCTAATGTGCCAGCAGAGTCGCCTCGCTGGCGGTACGTTCGCATCCAATACGGGTGTCCGCTAACATGCTAGTATGGTGGACGGGGCCATTGGCAGTCTGGGCTGGCTGAGCCCCTTTTTCTGGGACGGTGACAGGGAAAGTACTTCAGAACGATGAGCAACGCGATTGCGACAGCTTCAGAATCGGTCTTCGCCGCACGCGGCATCACCAAGGTCTACCACATGGGAGAAGTCGACGTGCATGCGCTGCGCGGCATCGATCTCGATCTCTACCGTGGCGAGTTTGTCGTTTTGCTTGGTCCCTCGGGCAGCGGCAAGAGTACGCTGCTCAATATTCTCGGCGGGCTCGACTCGCCCAGTGCGGGAACTGTGTTTTACGGCGATCAGCAGTTGACCGATTTTGATGATGCAGAACTCACGCGCTATCGCCGCAATCATGTCGGCTTCGTCTTTCAGTTCTACAACCTCATCCCCAGCCTGACCGCCCGCGAAAATGTCGGGCTGATCACCGAAATCGCCAGCAATCCGATGACACCCATCGAAGCGTTAGCAATGGTCGATTTGTCCGATCGGGCCGATCACTTTCCCGCGCAGCTCTCCGGCGGCGAACAGCAGCGCGTGGCGATCGCCCGCGCGGTAGCAAAACGCCCCGAGGTGTTGCTCTGCGACGAGCCAACCGGCGCGCTCGACGTGCAGACCGGCGTGTTGGTCTTGGAAGTCATCCAGAAAATCAACCGCGAACTCGGCACCACGACCGCTGTCATTACCCACAACGCGGTCATCGCCGAAATGGCCGACCGCGTGATTCATCTTTCCGGCGGATTAATCACCGGCGTCGAGACGAACTCGACGAAGCGCGAAGCGGCGGAGTTGACGTGGTAAGGAAAGAAATGACGAAATACCCAATGACGAATGACGAAAGAATACCGAAGCTCGAATGACGAAGTTTAGATTTATCGTTCATCGTTTAGCATTCTAATTTATGTCCGCACTCAATCGTAAACTATTCCGCGACCTCTGGCAGATGAAGGGCCAAGCGGTGGCGATTGTGCTGGTGATGTCGTGCGGCATCGCGACGTTTGTCTTGTCACGCAGCATGTTGCATTCACTCCAACTAACGCAAGACACTTATTATCAGCGTTACAACTTTGCCGAAGTGTTTGCTTCGCTCAAACGGGCGCCCGAGTCGCTGACCGAACGCATTGCCGAAATTCCTGGTGTCGGCCAAGTGCAAACTCGCATCGTGGTCAATGTAAACTTGTCGGTCCCTGGCTTGGACGAACCGGCCTCGGGCAAGCTGATTTCGTTGCCTGAAACACATCGCCCACGGCTCAATCAACTCTATTTTCGTCAAGGTCGTTGGCTGACGCCGGGACGCGATGACGAAGTGCTTGCCAGCGAGGCGTTTGCGCTAGCCAACGAATTGCACGTAGGCGACACAATTTCGGCGGTGATCAACGGTCGGCAAAAAAAGCTACGTATCGTCGGCATTGCCCTGTCGCCCGAGTACATTTACGAAATCAAGCCGGGCGACATCTTGCCGGACAACAAACATTTTGGCGTCTTCTGGATGAACCACGAGGCGCTTTCGATCGCCTACGACTTGGACGGGGCGTTCAACGATCTGGCAATCTCACTGCTTCGCGGGGCGTCTGCCCCAGAAGTCATCCAACGAATTGACGATCTGACCGAGACGTACGGCGGGCTTGGCTCCTACGACCGCGCCGATCAACTTTCCAACCAGTTTCTCGATAACGAAATCGAGCAAAATCGCAACATGGGCATGTTTGCGCCGACGATTTTTTTGGCAGTGGCTGCATTTTTGCTAAATGTCGTGATGACGCGGACGATTAACACGCAACGCGAACAGATTGCGGCACTCAAGGCGTTCGGCTACACGAATCTCGAAGTCGGCGGACACTACCTCAAAAGTGTGTTGTTGATCGTCGCCGGGGCGTTGGTCGTGGGGATTCCGCTCGGCATCTGGTTTGGTAGCGTCGTGACCGAGATGTACGCCAAGCTGTTTCATTTCCCCGAATTTACTTTTCGCATCTATCCGTCTGTTTTGCTGGGCGCGGCGGGCGTGGCCACGGCTGCTGGGGTTTTGGGCACGTTGGGATCGATCGCCCGCGCTGTTCGTTTGCCGCCCGCCGAAGCGATGCGTCCCGAACCGCCGACCGGCTACGGACCAACGCTCGTCGAACGGCTCGGGCTGGGTCGACTTGTCCCTCCGGTGGCGTTGATGGTCTTGCGACAGCTCGAGCGCCATCCGCTCAAAACCATGCTCTCGACGATCGCGATTGCACTCGCCGTGTCGGTCCTCGTCTTGGGTAATTACATGCAGGATTCGGTCAACTATATGATGGCGGCCCAGTTTCATTGGGTGCAGCGCTACGACATGTCGGTCGCGACGACCGAAGCTGTCGCCGATCGGGCGATCTACGAACTCGGCAGTATGCCCGGCGTCATGCTATGCGAGCCCAACCGCAGCATCTCGGTCCGACTACGCGCTGGGCCACGGCATCGTCGGGTCGGAATCATAGGTATCCGCGCTGATTCCAATTTATTTGGCTTGGTAAACATGGACGGCAAATCTGTGCCGTTGCCGCCGGGAGGGCTGTTGGTCTCGCAAAAGCTGGCCGAAATTCTCGACGTCGGCATTGGCGATTGGGTGCAGCTTGAAGTGCTACAAGGCAAAAAACCGATCCGCCAGGCGATGATCGCCGGTACGCTGCAAGATTTTACCGGGCTGTCGGTCTACATGGAACTTGATGCCTTGCGCCAATTAATGCGAGAAGGCCCCGTCGTCACGGGCGCCCATCTGCTGGTCGATCCCAAATATCAATCGGCCTTGTATCACGAACTCAAAGAAACCCCCGCCATCTCCGCGGTTACGGTCAAACAACACTCGATCGACAGTTTCGACAAGACTGTCGCCGAGAATCTTCGAGTCATGAAATCGATCAACTTGCTCTTCGCCTGCATCATCGCCGTAGGAGTCGTCTACAACAGTGCTCGCATTTCGCTCTCGGAGCGAAGCCGCGAACTAGCGACGCTCCGGGTGGTGGGATTTACGCGCGGCGAAATCTCGGCCATCCTATTAGGTGAGCTGGCCGTTATTACACTCGCAGCGATACCGGTCGGTCTCGTGTGTGGCCGATTTTTCGCCTGGTGGATGACGATCGCCTTCGACCAAGAACTGTTTCGTTTCCCGTTAGTGATCAGCCAACAAACCTACGCCTTCGCTGCCGCCGTGGTGCTTGTCGCGTCGACCGCTTCGGGCTTGGTCGTCCGACGGCGGCTTGATGAGCTGGATTTAGTGGCAGTTTTGAAGTCGCGAGAGTAACAAGTAGGCCGGAACAAGCGGTAGCGCAGTTCCGGCAATGCGTTGTCTAATTGCCAAAATTCCGGAACTGCGCTACCGCTTGTTCCGGCCTACAAATCTAACCATCCACCACCCATGAAAAACCTCTTCCGACGCTTGATCACTATTCTCTTCGTAGCCGGGGTTGTCGGTGCGATCGTTTTTGGGCTGATGCCGGCACCGGTCGAAGTCGATTTGGCCACGATCGAACAGGGCTCGATCCGCGTGACCGTCGATCAAGATGGCAAAACGCGGATTCGCGAAAAATATGTCGTCTCGGCACCTTTGGCGGGTCGTTTGTTGCGAATCGAATTGGAACCGGGCGACCAAGTCGAAGCCGGAAAAACCTTGCTCGCTTCGATCGAGCCACGCGACCCCGAGCTACTCGATGCTCGATCAATCGCCCAAGCCGAAGCTCGCGTCAAAGCAGCCGGAGCTTCAGTCCAAAAAATGGAGCCGCTACTCGAAGAGGCCCTGGCAGGTCAAGAGTTTGCCGAATCGGAACTTCAACGGGTGCGCGACGCGCGTAGCAGGAGCCTCAAGTCGATCTCCACCAGCGAATTCGAGGGCAAGCTGCTCGCCTACCGCACCCGGACGGCCGTACTGCGCACGACGAAGCACAATCGCGAAATCGCCAACTTCGAGCTCGACCAAGCGCGTGCCGCCTTGATTCACTCGCGTCCACAGGCTGGCCTAGATACGTCGGAGAATGCCGAGGCGAATGACAACGGTTGGAATTTCATCATCCGCTCGCCGATCGACGGACGAGTCTTACGTGTGTTCCAGGAAAGCACTGCCGTCGTGAATAGCGGCACCTCGCTGCTCGAATTAGGCGATCCGACTGATCTCGAAGTCGAGATCGACGTGCTGTCGCGCGACGCCATAAAAATCCATCCTGGCGCACGCGTGCTATTGGAGCATTGGGGCGGAGAACGGGCACTGCAAGGCCGCGTGCGGTTGGTCGAGCCTTCGGCGTTCACCAAAGTGTCGACACTCGGCGTCGAAGAACAACGCGT
>JAVJHY011539848.1:0-11780 GCA_035593235.1 Phascolosoma agassizii | reverse complement strand
CTCATCTTCCAGGGCACTTTCCACAACAGTGTCGTCATGGGTGCATTTCCCCCCATCAAAAGACAGAAGTTGAGCAGGTTCGTTCAGCAGTTTTAGCGCCTCATCGACCAATTTGTGCTGTTCTTGTGTCTCGGGAGAATGCTCGAACCCAACCAGATTATTCCACGGCGAATTGAGCTCAACGACTAGGGACGAATCGGTGATAGCCACATTCAATGTAGCAGAACCATGTACATGGCTTTCGAGGTCGCGTTCTGTCTGAGCAATTGTCAGGGCTGAGTAGCTTACCGACACGGCGGCAAGCGCGAGAAATAATTTCATAATTAGCTCCTACATGAAATCCGGAGCAACAAAGTTGCTCTGTGTTGTATCGGGATTCAGGAGCGAGAAGGTGGGCCGCGTATTTTTAGGCTATCCGTCGACTGCGCGACGATGGTGAAATAGTAGGTTGACGATTTTACGATGCCCTTAATCTGCACAACAGTATCAATGCAATGCATTGATACCAGCCCGTTCAGACCAACGTAGGCGTGGTAGCCAGCACAGTCACTTCCCGGACTGCCTAAATTTGAATCCTCAAGGCTCAGGTGATCAAGTACTTGCCCTGAAGAATGATCGTGCAGCTGTACGGGAGTATCAACATGGCCGGCGACATGTACTTGCGCAGCTATCTGACTTACGCACAAGACGGCAAGAAGTAGGATGTGTAGTAAATAGTTACCTTTCACAAGGTAAAGTATAGCTGTAGTCCAGACATTAATACATAACAAATCAATTACGCGACATATAGGATGTTAGAACAGTATACCGGTAACCGTCCAGCCTGAACCGTCATGAGTTGATGTTAGGACTTGAAACGCAGTCATGAGTTATGATTTAACATAACACCCCTTGTACGCAATTTGAACTCCCTAGTCCAATCAGTCATTCGACAACCTTTCTGAAAAACTTGAACACTAGTAATTCTTTCGAAATGAACCAATCCATGCGGGATTATATCGAATTGTATTCAGTTTTTGTCGATCTAGAAAGAATAAATTACATCCCATCATACGGTTTAGCGGCTCACAATATATCAACTAAATAAGTTGGCGTATAAAAATATCAAGTTCTCCCAACACAAAGACTCCCGTAAAAACAATCGTTGTGCCATGGCACCCTTCAAGCCCATTCGATGCCTAAGGGGCTCCGCCACCTGGCGCAGATGTGAGTATTACTCGTAAACTGAAAGACGCACTGGCTTTAATTGACTGTCGGGTTCTTGATCACCTTGTTGTCGGCAACCCAGACATTACAGCCTTGTTGAGCGAGGCTTACTCTGGTTCTCTTACTACCGGCCAAGGATGGCCACACTACCTTCATCGACTTGAACCAATAGACCACGACATTTAGACTGCATTGGTTACAAACACTAAATTATGAAAGCAATCGGCGCGAGGCAGATTAAGTGAGGAGAAAGGCAACAAGTTCGGCTCCTTGTGTGACGGCTTCTCAGGTCGCCCAGGCAGAGTACTGCCCCTATCAACTTTTTTTGCAAATGTCAGGCAAGCAAAGGGAGCATTGGGCCGCGATCAATTTAGCGCGTGGTACCAAATCACATACTGCGTTTAATCGTAATATTGCTGCCAGTTTAAGAATTGCCTTTGCATGACTTCTATTGGCGGTAGGTATCGTAATCCTCACTGTCACTCTGCTCTAGGGAGTGCGTTGGAAGACTATGCTGCTTCTTGTCTCAGCACTATTAGTCATTCTGGTCTGTTTGTGGAAAGCACTCTCAGCGCTCAACCGATATCGCCAGGTTTTATACCTCGACGAGAGTATTGACAGCCAGGTGTTTGAGTCACATCAATACCGAATCAGAGCAAAACCGGATTTACTGCGGAAGGCTGATGACGGAACAATAATTCTGGTTGAGTTCAAAAGTCGACAACAAGGGTTTTATCAAAGTGACCGTACCCAACTCAACGCTACCGCGTTGGTCTTGCGCGAAAATGGTCTCAAGGTCAATACCGGCATTTTGCAAACTGCGAATGGAAAACAACACCGAATAGACCTCTCCGCTAGTGATAAGCTCTTATATGACAATATAGAGCCCTCCATAGCGGCAGCAAGGTCTGTTGCGAGTGGCCAAATACCGAATGCCACACCTTCAATTCCAAAATGTCGATCCTGTGCCTACCGGAAAGATTGCCCCTACGCAGCAGCACATTGAATATCCGGTAGCCTTCCTCCCAGTTAATGCAATGGCGGACAAATCGCAAAACCCACAATGGCAGCGACAGAAATCTGGACATTGCATCACTTGCTACGCGATTTTCCTCCAGATTGAATGTATCAGATGTGCTCAGTACAGATTTATTTGTATTTTACACACTATATTTTTCTTACATTCCTTGATTATTGAGGTTTCCCTTCAATTTAAATACAAATTACAAATTCCTGATTTTTCGCCAATAAATAATCACGAAATTTTTATCCCCATATAATTTGTGTGTAAGTAACAGAAAAATACATGCAAGTTACGCTTTCTCGTCCTTCTTTTTGGTATCCAATCGTACCTCCATTCATGGAGATTCAAAGCGATGCTAGAACATACAATTCCATCCACCGGTTACCTTCGACTAAATCAAATAATTGGCGATAGGGAACAGAATATTCCACCAATCATCCCCGTCGGTCGAACAACCTGGCTAGAAGGCGTCGAGTCCGGCTCCTACCCGAAACCAGTTCGATTGAGCAAACGCACCGTCGGCTGGCGAGTCGAGGACATTCTGCGACTCATTGACGATCTTGATGGAGCTAGGGGTGAGTAACAAAAAGACGTTCACAAGCTTGATGGAGGCGGCGTCCGACATTTCGATTCGATCAGCTGCAGAAGCGAAATCAATCGGTTACATTCCCAGATTTTTTTCCAATATTTCGCTACCCACGCGACTTGTGGAGGGCAACGAGCACATCCGAAGGAACGGAAAATACCGGCTTCACTTGCTCTCACCCGGTGAAATCGGTTTACCCTACGGTTGTTATCCGCGTTTACTACTGATTCACATAGCCACTCTCTCGAAGTTGAGTGGCCAACAAGAGATTTTTCTGGGACGCTCCATGTCAAGCCTACTTCGCTCTATGGGCTTGAGGGGTACTGGAGGAAGAACAGGTTCTTTGAGTCAATTCAAAGACCAATCCAAGCGCCTATTTACTTGCACCATTCTTTGGACCGAATCCGACAGTACCTCCTGGAACTTAGAGGGCCTGAGAATTGTGGATGAAGTATCTATGACCTGGGAGCCTGCGAAAGCGAAGACTTGGGAAACACACCTGACACTCAGCCATGCGTTCTGGAAAGACATTCAGGAAAATGCGGTCCCCATAGATAAACGTGTGGTATGGGCGTGCAGCTATTACCCGTTGGCAATCGATATATATTGCTGGCTAACCTACCGGTTTTTCCATCTGCGAAAGTTCCAGCTGATCACTTGGGATCAACTCGAAAACCAATTTGGCAATCAGTTCGCCCATCAGTGTCACTTCAGACTCAGTTTCCGCAAAGCGTTAAAGCGCGTGTCGATGTTCTATACCGCAGCGTCTTTTTGCAGTAGCGCCCAGGGATTAACTCTATACCCATCACCGCCACACGTTAATCCAAGTGGCTACCGAACACACCAATCTGGGGCAAATAGGTCTGTGGATAACTAAGGTTATCCACACATAAAAGATAACATTACTACGCATAAAAGGTTAACGGTATGCGCATAAAAAGTTACAGATCTACGCATATAAGGTTTACCAGGCAGAAGCATGTAACTGAATCTGTTAATGAAATCGGCCGCCCCTATAGCTCTCCTAATAGAACATATAGATAACTGTTATTTGTGTCTTTTTTCAGTGGATAAAAATTATGTATCCGAACCAAATAAAGTTAAACCTACTCTCAATGCTCGGCGACAACCTCTATCTCTGGGCCATATTGGTTAATGAATATTGGTGGCTGCCTGGTCTCATAGCAGGCTTCTCACTGACGCTCGCAATTCTATTGGAAAATAAAGCGGCCAAATCTGGACTGGCTACGATCTGGCTGCTCACAGTAATTGCCCAACCGGTTTTATATTTTTGTTTGCCCGACTGGTCTACGACACTATGGAATAAATCGTATGGACTTGCAGATCGTCATATCTACGGATATGTGGCTGGATCGCTTGGCTCAGCCGTAATTGGATTCTTTCTTTATCGTTTATCGAGCTTCAAAATAGACGAAATAAAGCAGCGCTTCTCACGTACCAGCTCGTTAGAGCGCGACCAAACTACAGACATTAGAAATCTTGGGCATATCCTGCCCACAGAGCGGCAGGGCTATAGCCCCGAGAAATACTTTAATGATTCGCAAATCTTCATTGGACTGGATAGCCAGAACAGACCCGTCAGGATTGAATCCAGCAGCTGGAGATCAAAACATGCAGATCTGATCGGCACCACAGGATCTGGAAAAGGCGTAGCAGCGCAACTGCTGGTATCACAGGCGAGCAGACAGGGCGAGGCTGTGATAGTCATCGACCCTAAAGATGATGAGTACCTGCCACACGTCCTCGGACATACAGCAAAGAGCGCAGGTGTGCCGTTTTTACACATCGATCTAACCGGTGAGGTGGGTCAGTGGAACCCAGCAAAAGGTAAAACGCCAATACAGTTCGAGGAGATGCTTTCAGCAGCATTCGGATTGGCCGAACGGGGTACTGATGCTGATTTCTACCGGTTGAACGACAGAAAAGCCGCACGAGCTTTCGCCCATCAAATTAATACAACATCTACTCATTCATTTCCCCAGTGTGTTGCTAACTTTTTTTCAAAGTATGCGGAGGTACTGGAAGATGCGCCTAAGTTCAAGGAGGACCTGGAAGAAATCACCAGTCAGGCGGTTCTGGGTACTCATGACGGTTTAAACCTAGAGAAAGCAATCGAACAAGGCGCGGTTATTTATGTCCGCGGCTCTATGCGCAACACCAGAATACTGAAGTTGCAAAAAATGTTCGTCCTATCCGTGATACAGCATTGTGAATCACGCGATAGAGCGTCCGCACGCCACGTGTGCCTGTTCCTCGATGAGTTTAAATACCTGATCAGTAAGCCAGCCCTTGAGGCACTGGGCGCAATCAGAGACAAACACGCTCACGTCATCCTGGCGCACCAGAGCCTGGGTGATCTGCGCGACTGTCCCAAGGATATTGATCCAGATTCCGTTATCGCTTCGATCAATGAGAATTGCTCTCTCAAACTCACCTATCGGGTGAACGACCCGGATACGGCAGACTGGATGGCGCGCATGAGCGGTAAGATTCTGGTTGACCAAGAAATGCGGCGCTTCAGCAGAAATTCAGCGCTAACAGAGGTAAAGACACCAGAGCGCACCCTTCGGCAAACTGAACGGTGTTTGATCGACACCAATATGCTCCAGTCTTTGCCCCCACGATGCGCGGTGCTGTTTGGCAACGGACTGGCAGACTTCGTATTCACTTCCCCTATCCAAGTAGAAAAGAGTGATCGATGGAGCACTCCTACCACATTTGATACAGACGACAATGCTGCGCCCAGGAGCCGAAAGCCATCATCCATTGCCGAGGATCTGCTCAATGTTGATTAGCGACTATTCAGAACGTACGCGCCGGTCACTGGACAACCAGAACCGACTCCTGCTGTTCTTACGGGATGAGACATGGACATCAGCCCCAAATGCCGCCATGTGGCTGGGACTGTCACTCTCAGCCGCTTACAAGTGCCTTGCGCGATTAGAGCGCAAACAGTTGATCAAACCTTACCCAGTAGTAGAACTAAATTTCACTATCTGGGGAATAACAACAACTGGCCTGCTGCACGCCTGGAAAGACAACGAACTGATGCAGTACCGGGCACACTTCGAACCCTCCAAAATTAAACCCGTAATGATCCAGCACCACCTGGATTTACAACTCGCCCGGATGAAGTCGCAAGCTGCGGGTTGGCACACCTGGCAACTTGGCAAATTCTTTCCTGCCCAAATCGGAAAACGACCAGACGCCGTTACAGTATCTCCCAGGCAGACCAGAGTTGCTGTAGAACTTGAAAGAACGGTGAAGACCAAAAAACGCTATGAGGCAATATTTTCAATATACCTCCAGGCGATCAAACGTGGCGAGTTTGAGTACGTGCACTACGTCTGCCCTACTCCAAAGTTCGCTAATAGACTGGCTCGCCTATTCGACCTCGTCGTGGCAGTCCCTGTCGCTGGTACCCGAGTACCGATCTCTGCAAAGCATCGAGCCAAATTCCAAGTCTACGACCTGAACCACTGGCCACCCGATCACGAACCTGCTAATAGCGTTGGATAAGCCACATGGGAATCGTCACTGTCCCAGTGCATTCAACCATGTCGTTCATCCACAATGTTCATCGGTTAGTAGTCTCTAACCGAAACTCGCACTCAAGCCGGGGGCTGGAACGCGAGAGGAGCCATCCTCTTCCGTAGAGATTCGCTGGACGCCAAATCCATACGAAATTCACCTCGCGCACCTACCTGGACGTCCGGTTGCTTGGAAGGGTACCCCTCTTTCGGTAGCTGCTGCACTGAACGTTTGCATCTACCAGAATTCACCCGTTCGGCGTCGTCGCTGGCGCTAGACTCCCGACGCTAGTCACTGCAAAGCCATTCATCCTTCGGTGAATGACTTTTTGCCCTACGGGTTCCGCTGGACGCTTCATTCCAGCATCGGGAGTCTAGCGCCAGCTGGGGCTGCCGGCCGCGACGCCGAACACAAGAAGACGGTAGGCGTGCTCTGGGGAGCACGTCCCTTGTCTGTATACTTGATTAGATCGTTTCTCAAATTCAAGTCACAGACAAATATTTTGTTGCAATAAATAATTCGGCTTTTGCAGATAATTTTTTTGAGAGGTGGTTGTTGAATGACTATTTACATGATAAACACCACACAACAGGGCCTAGTAAATACGATCAGCTGACTTTTCATTGAAAGTTAACGGAACAGTAGTGAGTTAGATATACTATTAGTTTTTATCCGTTGGTATTGGCCACGTAGGTATTGTGGAGTAACACAAACATTTTAATCATCTGTCGAATTTGACCTATAGCTAACTCCGCACATTCTTTATCAATGGCGAAAATTGCACCTTCATGTATAAAAACATTTCTTTTCGAGACCAACTCAGCGCATATTTTATCATGTAAAATATAGTCATCCACAGCTTGTACACTCACACTCTCAACCATTTTTGACCATTTTTCACCGGTAAACACTGGTATTAATTCATGTGTTTTCTGTCTCTGTGATTGACTACTCTTCAGGAGTTTTTGGTAGACTGGTTGAGGAATTTTAGCTTCTCTCGCCAATCGATTTACTAACCGAGAAATTAACACTTCACGCAATATACAAAAATAAAAGACGACTGCCGTTCTACTGAAATGCGGCAACTCATCTTCGGATTCAAGTCGTCCTGATTCAATGGAACAGGAAGCTTCTTCAAGTTGATCTAACAGCATCGGCACCCGAGCGTCAAAGTGAAATTGATGGGAGTTTGAATCTAGGGAGCATCCGGCACATGGAGGATGACCATCATTGGCATGAATAAATTTTTGGACATAAGCACACCTTGCGCATTCGACAAACTGAGTCTCTCGTAATCCCAAACTCGTGAAGGTATAATTTGTCACAAAAAAAGCGCTTCCGAATTAACAAGTGATCAGTTCGTAAGGCGAATATATCTATCATGGCACGAAATAAATAAAATAAACACACACTTTCGTTCAGAGAGTAGTCTTGTCTGAGACTGGGTTCAGAAAAACCTCGAGTAACCATTGCGTGCGCAGTGCTCGGGCTGATGCTCAGAAACAATCATGCAAGATAATGCTTGCTTTCCGTTAAGGGCAGCATCCAATCAAAAGCTGCATCTTTAACAAAGTATAGGAACTGTTGATGGATTCGGTACTCCATTCAGGGGTGTTCTTGAGTCACCCAATACATTCAATAAATTAACTAGCGCCAACTCTTCGTAGACTTCGCAGTGATGAACCCAACTAAAGAAAATTTCGGTAAACTGTCTAAGCGGGGTTAGCACGAAATTACTGAGTACTTCTCACAGACACCAGCTCATCTAACATGAACGTCTATTTCGATGAAACTTAATTCGATCGACGGCGCAGTTTCAAAATACACAAGTTCTTAGGAGATCCATGAATGAATAGTATAGCTTCGCCTATAGGCTCACTATGGCGACGGTGGGATCTACATTTACATGCCCCGGGTACGAGGCTCAGCAATGCCTATGGTGATCCAAATGATGCAAACTGGGCTCGATTTCTCGATAAGCTGGAAAATTCACCAGTTCAAGTCTTTGGGATCACCGATTACTTTTCCTGCAACACATATTTTCAACTATTGCACCACCATTCTAAGAGACACCCAGATTCGGAAACTGTATTTTTTCTAAATATCGAGTTTCGTTTGTCGGAATCGATCAGTAAAGACGGCACACATCCTGACATTCACATTATCTTTGACAATGATCCGAAGATCATCGATCGGGAAAAAGTCGACAGGTTTCTTACTAACCTTCAAACGCAGTCGATTGCTGATACGAGTGCCCGGCTGCGCTGTGCCGACCTCACTACTGAGGCTCAGTTCCAATCGGCTACAGTAAGTCTTGATGATCTGATAAAGGCACTAAAGGAAACCTTTGGAGACACAAAGCCTTATCTGATCGCATTTCCTTCTAACAATAATGGATTGCGATCCACCGACAGCGGTTCGCCTAGAAAAGCCACACTAGCAGATCGCATTGATCGTACCTCAGACCTTTTCTTCGGTAACGCCGGTAACCGTGATTTTCTCCTACGTGATGACCGCTATAACGACGGGCCGTCAGATCCCAAGCCAGTCATTTCCGGAAGTGACGCCCACAGCTTTGAAGATCTCGAACGCCTAGACGGAGATGTCGCGGGATTTACACCTACTTGGATTAAAGCGGATACGACCTTCGTAGGTCTTAGACAGATATGCCACGAACCCCAGGGTAGAGTATTTATCGGTACGGAGCCTGACGTCTTGGTTCGACAGACGCAGGACGGAACCAAATTTCTCAGTCGACTGAAGATCAATCAAATCGAGGGCTACAGCGAAGGAAATGGATGCTGGTTCAAAGGAGTAAATCTGCCACTGAATCCAGAGCTCACTGCAATAATTGGAAACAAGGGTAGTGGAAAAAGCGCAATCGTCGATATCATTGGATTATTGGGCGAAAGCCGTCAGGAAGATTATTTTTCGTTTCTGACTGATGACGCCAAGAGTAAGAAGTTTCTGCAACGCGGCTATGCAGAGAACTTTACAGCTTCCATCACTTGGCTTACCGGCAAGGTGGAAGAGAAACAACTCAACGCACCTTGTGATCGTGATAAACCAGAATCCGTCGAATACTTGCCGCAGCACTATTTTGAACAACTCACGAATGAGATCGAAATCGAACAGTTTAGGACCGAGATCGAGGAAGTCGTCTTCTCACACGTAGAAGAGACTGAGAAGTTAGGAAAATCCTCGTTCTCAGAACTTGAAGAAGCTAAGACTCAGCAAAGCAAACAAGAAATAAACTCTCTCAAGAGACAGCTCGCCGACTTGAACATCGAAATAGTAACTCTCGAGGAACAAAGTTCTAATCACTATCGCAAACAGATTGTTGGCCAAATTGACGCCAAGAATGAGGAACTGAGAGCTCTGGATGAGGCTAAGCCGAAAGAGGTCGCGAAGCCAGACACTGAAACACCTGATCAACGTGCTATTGCAAATCAAATGGACCAACTTGGTGCGCTGCTCAGCTCGCTGCACGAAGCGGGTCAGAAGAAAGTAGCTGAAACCACGACTTTGAAAACCAAACAACAATCGGCCGTCTCGCTTGCGGAAAAATTAGTAAGCTTAAGTACAAGGACGCAGGAGACGATCGAAGAATTAACAGAGGAAATCACGGCTCTTGGTTTGAATGTTTTGGACATCATCAATTTCAGTATCGACCTCGGACCTCTACAAGCTAAGATCGATGAGTTTCGAGAAAAGATCACTGCGATGGAGATAGAAAATCATCCAGAATTCACCCTTGAATACGATTTTTCTGATTTGAATACGATCCCGGATATGAGGGCGGCTTACGAATTTGTTAAATCTGAAATTGATCGTCTCAAAGAAAAGCTCAGCACGCCACAAAGACGTTACCAATCTTACGTTGAGCGTCTCGCTACCTGGAGCACCAAGCGCACAGAATTGGTCGGGAGCGAAAATGATCCAAAACCTGAGACACTAAATTGGCAACAATTACGTTTGAATTACATCGATGAGACTTTGACAGAGGATCTTAGTAAGCGAATGGTGCGCCGTAAGGAAATTGTGCGTAACATTTACAATAGCAAAAGCCAATATCTTCAGTTCTATCGCGATCTGAAGAACAGTGTTGAGACCCGCCTCGAAGCTGTCCGCACAGGAGGATTTGATATCGAGATTGAGGCCTCTTTCATTGTGGATCGGGATTTTCGCCGTGAATTTCTCAACCATATAAACCAGCGTAAACGAGGTCCATATAAGAACACGCTGGATGCCGAGCAGGAACTGGCGCAAAAAGTAAGCGAAACGAACTGGGATGATTTCGAATCCGTCTTTGTGTTTTGTGACCAAATAATTTTTAAGATGAACGGTGGAGACGGTAATGACATTACGGTCTCAGATCAAGCTCACGATGTGAATGAACTTTACGACTTCTTATTCTCTCTAGACTACCTCTTGTCACGTTACGAGCTACGCCTTGGCGATAAGAATCTCAACGAGCTATCTCCTGGTGAAAAGGGGTTGCTCCTGCTCATCTTCTACCTGCAGCTAGATCGTAAAAATACGCCGCTGGTTATTGACCAACCCGAGGATAATCTTGATAACGAGAGCATCTTCAGTGTACTCGCAAATTGTATTCGTGAAGCCAAAAAACACAGGCAAGTTGTTCTGGTTACTCATAATCCCAACTTGGCAGTTGGAGCTGATGCAGAACAGATAGTTTATGTGAAACTCGAGAAATCCGAGAATTACAAGTTTTCTTACGAAACTGGTGCAATCGAAAACCCTCATCTAAACAGGCGGATTGTCGACGTTCTAGAGGGATCGCAACCAGCGTTTGTAAAACGGCGGCTTAAATACGGGATCTAGCATTCTGGATTCCGATTTACCGACTCTTAGGCGGAGTACGTCGAGGCTACCGATGAAATAATTTAACATGCAGCTTGCGCACCGCTCAGAAAACTAGTTGTTAAATCATTTTCAGCGATTCTTAATAAATAAAGGCGAGTAAGTAGTTGATTAAATGGTGCCGATGAGAGGAGTCGACCCTACGGATTACGCATCAGCAGATGCATAATTGCTAGAAACAACCATCTGTGCAATTCGGTCCGCCACCGTTGGGATCCCCAATGGCCGTGTCTTGCCATCACCCTTGGGTATGTCGACGCGCTTGACCGGCGGCGGGAAGTAGCTGCCCGAAGCCATTCGATTCCATATCCGGTACAGGTTCTTGCTCAGATCCTGCTCGAACATGGCAATCGTGACCCCGTCGCCACCAGCCGCACCGCGGTTGGCATTGACGCGCTTGTACGCCTCCCACACTTCACGCTTGGCGATTTCAAACGACTTTGCTTCAGCCACGCACTTCATCCCCTTGCAGGTTGTGCACGCGGTAAAGCTGAACGACGACGCCCCTTCGGTCCAGTCCCATTACAG
>JAVJHY011539737.1:0-11782 GCA_035593235.1 Phascolosoma agassizii | reverse complement strand
GTGTCCAGTCAGATCGACCTCCACGCGGCCTTTGGTGGAGTGGTGCCTGAGGTTGCCAGCCGAGCTCATCTCCAGAACCTCGAGGCGGTAACCGCCGAGGCCATGTCCGAAGCCGGGGTGACCTCGAAGGACATCCACGCGGTGGCCGCCACCTGCGGACCGGGTTTGATCGGTGCACTACTTATCGGGGTCAGCGCGGCCAAAGCCATGGCCATGGCATGGGACGTGCCGTACGTCGGGGTCAACCATATGGAAGGCCACCTCTTCGCCACCTTCCTGGAGAATCCGGACCTTGAACTGCCACTGGTGGTGCTGCTGGTTTCCGGCGGCCACACTATGATCATCGAAGTCTCCGAGCCCGGTCGCTACCGGTACCTCGGCTCGACCATCGACGATGCCGCTGGCGAGGCGTTCGACAAGGTGGCCCGGTACCTCGGGCTCGGGTATCCAGGCGGTCCGATCATCGACCGATTGGCCACCGAGGGCGACCCAACGATCATCAAGTTCCCGCGGGCCATGATGGGCGAGGGTCTGGATTTCTCGTTCAGCGGTTTGAAGACCGCGGTCGTCAACTACGTTCGACGTAACCCAGAGGTGTCGAACGCCGATGTGGCGGCCGCTTTCCAGGAAGCGGTGGTCGACGTGCTGGTGACCAAAACCATCCGGGCCGCCAAGAAGGTTGGGGCCAAGACGGTCTGCCTCGGCGGTGGGGTGGCCGCGAACTCGCAGCTCAGGGCCGAGTTCGCCGAAAAGGCTGAAGCCGAGGGCCTGGCCCACCTGGTCCCGGATCGGGCGTTCTGTACCGATAATGCGGCCATGATCGCCGCTGCGGCGCACTGGCGGCTGCAGAACGACGGCCCCACGGGTCTCGATGGCGGTGCCGACCCGTCTCTCAAACTGCCCGTGCTCTAAACCGGTCCGCGGCCAGTGCTGACCCGACCCAGAACGAGAACCCAGAACAAGAACCCTGAGCAAAAACCCTGAGAGCGAACCCTGAGAACGGGCCTGATCCTGGCCCGACTTCCCTGAGGCGAATCCGGGGTCCGTAGGGGTTCAATCAGGATAAGGCCCGATGGGCTGCTCGCTTGCGCTGCCGTACGTTCAGAGGGACAGAGAATGTAACCAGCGACGTTCAACACAAGTGAGGGTTCCCAGTGAGCACACCGACAGCAACCGCAGTAGTGGAAAGCGCCGCTCCCAGCATGATTTCGGCGGCCGCCACCGCCTTCGGAGCGACCAAGATTTACGGCATTGGCGACACCGAGGTGACCGCCCTCGACGGTGTTGACGCCAGCTTCAGCACCGGTCATATGACCGCCATCATGGGGCCGTCCGGCTCCGGCAAGTCAACGCTCATGCAGTGCATGGCAGGCCTCGACCGCTTGAGCGCCGGTCGGGTCTTCATCGGAGATACCGACCTCTCCGAACTTAATGAGAAGCAGCTGACTCAGCTCCGTCGGGACCGGATCGGCTTCGTCTTCCAGGCCTTCAACCTCATCCCAACGCTGAGTGCCATCGAGAATATCACCCTTCCGATGGACCTCGCCGGCACCAAACCCGATCGTCAGTGGCTCGACCATGTGATCAGCACCGTCGGTCTCGGCGATCGACTCGGACACCGGCCGAGCGAACTGTCCGGCGGTCAGCAACAGCGTGTAGCGGTGGCCCGAGCACTGGCCGCCAGCCCCGAGATCATCTTCGCCGACGAGCCAACTGGCAACCTCGACTCCCGAACCGGGGGCGAGATCCTGGCCTTCATGCAGTCCGCGGTCGCCGAGCTTGGCCAGACCATCGTGATGGTCACCCACGACCCGGTCGCCGCCTCCTATGCCGACCGAGTGGTCTTTCTGGCAGATGGCCGGGTTGTCCACGAGCTGCAACACCCGACCGCCGACTCAGTCCTGGACCGCATGCGCGGCCTCGGTGACTGATTCAGCGACTGACTAACAGCGCCAAGTCGACCCGCAAGAAAGCACAGAGGGACAAAAGAGAATGCTACGCCTAACCCTGAAGAACATCGCAGCCAACAAGATTCGGCTCGCTCTCACCACATTCGCCGTCGTCCTGGCGGTTTCATTCGTGGTTTCATCGTTCGTCCTCACCGACGGACTCCGCTCCAGCTTCGGAGACCTGTCGGAGGACATTGTCGCCGGCACCGATCTGGAGCTCCGCACGGTTGAAGAGTTCGGCCAGCCGGATCGACTTCCGGAATCGACCTTGGCCGACGTGGCGGCCATCGACGGTGTCGCCTCGGCCGCTCCGGTCTACAGCGCCGAGAACAGCATCCGACCGATCAATGGCGAAGGCCAGGAGATCTCACTCAGCGGCCCTCCACAGATCGCATTCGGTTGGGTCGACGACGCTCGCCTGTCGGCCTTCCGGCTCACCGAGGGAGAAGCGCCCTCCGGCCCTGGTGAATTCACCATGGATCCCGACGCGGCGGCGAATCACGGGTTCGCAATCGGCGAGACCTATGACATCGTCACCCCGACCGGTCGCACCGAGATGACCCTCACCGGCTTCACCACCTTCGGAGAGAACAACGACACCCTCGGCGCAACGCTGATGCAGTTCGACCTTGAGAACCTTCAGGGGTTGGTCGGCACCCAGGGCTATGAATCAATTGCCGTGGCGCTGAGCAGCGGAGCAGACAAGGCCGTAGTGGAAAGCGCCATCGCCGGGTTGTTGCCCGGCACTGAGGTCGTGGACCAGGCGACCTTGGAATCGGAGCAGCGGGCCGACTTCAACGAAGGCATCAACATCATCGGCAACATCCTGCTCGGCTTCGCCGGCATCTCACTCTTCGTCTCCACGTTCATCATCTACAACACCTTCTCCATCGTGCTAGGCCAGCGGACCAGAGAGATGGCGCTGCTGCGAATGGTCGGAGCGGATCCGGCCCAACTGCGCCGCTCGGTTCAGGCCGAGGCGTTGGTCATCGGCGTTGTTTCGTCGCTGGTCGGAATCGCCGCCGGGGTCGGCGTGGCCTTCGGACTTCGGGGCCTCTTCGGTGCCATCGGCGCCGAGCTGCCGGACTCGCCGGTCATCATCTCCGCACGGACGGTGATCGTGGCCGCCGTGGTTGGCATCGGTGTGACCTTGATTTCAGCCGTCGGACCTGCTCGCAAGGCTTCTCGGGTCGCCCCGATCGCCGCCCTGCGAGATGGCGCCGCAGCCGGCGAGGCCAGCGGACGGGTTCGGACGCTGATCGGTGCCGCCCTCACCCTCGTCGGTGTCGCCGTCGGGTCGGTCGGACTGTTCGTGGCCTCGACCACCCTCTCGGTCGTGGCCATGCTGGCCATCGGGTCCATCGCCGTGTTCATCGGCGTCACGATGCTCAGCCCATTGGTGGCTGAGCCTCTGACCCGCCTCCTCGGCTGGCCGCTACACAAGATGCTCGGAACCTCCGGTCGTCTGGCTCAGCAGAACGCCGGTCGCAACCCCCAGCGCACCGCGACCACCGCGGCGGCTTTGATGATCGGCCTTGCCATGGTGGCCATGACCTTGACCGTCGGTGAATCGGTCAAGGCGCAGCTTCGGGCCACGCTCGACAGCTCGGTCCAGGCCGACTATTTGGCTATTGATGACAGTGGCGGCTCTTCACCGTTCCCTACCGATGTGGCCACCCGGTTCAAGGAGTCTCCGGCGACTGAGGCTGTGACCAGCTTCCGCTACGACGACGTCATGGTCGACGGCGAGATCCGCGACGCCTTGGGTACCGATCTGGCGGTCACCGATGAGCTGTTCGACCTCGGCATCGCCGATGGAGTCGGCACTGATGCAGCTGTGACCGACCCCCTCCTCGTCTCGAATGAGGAGGCCCTGGCTGCTGGAATCTCCGTCGGCGACGTTGTGCCTATGACCTTCGCTAGCGGCGAGAGTCGGGACATGACCGTGATCGGCATCTACGAGGACGACATCGTCACCGAAGAGCCGTTCCTGATCGACTACTCGACCTGGAACAACGTCGGCGCCGAGTCCACCGATACCTGGATCGCCCTCTCCCTGGCCGACGGGATCAGCGAACAGCAGGCCGACGAGGCGTTTGCGCCCCTCGCCGCCGACTATCCGCAGGTCAACATCAGCACCGCAAACGACTACGTCAAGCGGGCCGAGGCCTCAATCGACCAGGCGCTGACCGCCGTCAACGTCATGGTGGCCCTGGCGGTCATCATCGCCCTGATCGGTATCGCCAACACCCTGGCTCTCTCGGTCTTCGAGCGAACCAGAGAGCTCGGTCTGCTGCGGGCGGTCGGTATGACCCGCCGTCAACTGCGGCGAATGGTTCGTCTCGAAGCGGCCCTGGTGGCACTGTTCGGAGCGGCCCTCGGTGTCAGCCTCGGTGTGTTCTTCGGCTGGGCCGCAGTTCTGGCCCTCCCGGCATCGGTCACCTCGACCCTGGCCATCCCCGCCAGCCGGATACTGATTCTGGTTGCAGTGGCCGGAGCCGCCAGTCTGCTTGCCGCCTGGGGCCCAGCCCGCCGAGCCGCCAAACTCGACGTGTTGGAGGCCATCTCCTCCTGAGGGGCTCGATATACAGCCATCTCCTCCTGAGGGGCTCGATATACAGCCATCTCCTCCTGAGGGGCTCGATCGACAGCCATCTCCTCCTGAGGGGCTCGATAGACAGCCATCTCCTCCTAGCTAGTGGGGCTCAGGTGGTGAGATCTTCCCGTCGTACCACCGCCCGCAGCCGGTGAAGCCGTTTCGATACTGCGCTGGTCCGCAGGCCGAGGTCGGCGGCGATGGCGGTTCGAGGCTCGTCGAGAATCCAGGCTCGATACGCCAACGTGGCGGTGAGGTTGCGGGATGACTCGGATCCGGGGAGGCGGCCGACCGCAGCTCGCAGAGCTGCGGCGGCCAACAGTTCGGAGATGAGACCTGGGTCTTCGGAGCAGACCGAGCATATCTCGTCCGGCCCAGCCGCCGATGTGCGCTCATCGCGGGCCGTTCTTGCCAGCGATCTGGAGATTCGCTGCCTGGTGTCCAACACCAGGTTGGCTGCGATCTTGGCCGGACGGCGCTCTAGCGAATGACGGTAGATGGTCTCGAAGAACACCGCCCGGACCTCGTCGGTCGCGTCCGGCGACGATCCGAGGCCATTTGCCGTCGTCCACCTGGCGAGACGCACCAACGCCGGCCGCAGCTGCACCAGCAGCGTCGTTGCTGCACGCCCTTCGCCGTGTTGGGCCACATCGACGAGCGCAGCCTGCATGGCATCGGTCCTGGGCGAACTGACCGGTGCGAGCAGATCGTCGACTCCCCATCCCAGCAGCGCCGGTCTTCCGATCGTCCAAGCGGACCAGCATTTCGTGCCGTGTGGTCCGGCCCGCCATCGCCGCCACTCCTCGACGTCCACCATCGATCGTGTGCTTCTTTCCAGCATGGGTACCAACTCCTATCGTCCTGGCTTGACCCGGTCTCGTCTCCGGGTTTCGGCGCGGGAGGGGCTGGCAGCTGACCATCCGGTAGTCCCGTTGGCGTTACCGAATGACATCCCGATCGGGTTACCGGAGGAAAAAGGCGACCGAAAAACGTCACAGTCCGTTGCTATCTTTTTTCCATGTACGGCTCGTCTATTTCGATCGAACGATCAAGCGGCCGTCGTTTTGCCCACATTCTGATCGGCTCGCTGTTTGCGTCGGTGGTTGCGCTCGGCGCCTGCTCAAGTGCCACCGAGGAGGCCGGAAATCCCATAGAACTCGGCCGGAGCTCGGGTGCGCTGGACGAGTCGGATCCCGGAGCGGCCCCGGATCAGGGTGGTGATGAGGAAGCCGTCAGCAGTCCGGAGACATCGGTGGCCGAGCCGGAGATACGCGCCGATGGACTTGAGCTGGTGTTCTCAGATGGTTCGCTCGGCACCGCCCGGCTTGGCTCGACGATCGATGAGATCGGCACCGCGCTCGGTCCGGCCTATGAGGTTGTCCCCGAGGAAGCGATAAGGGCCGGCTTTGCTGCCGGTTACTCCATCTCACGAGACGGAGAGGTGCTGTTCTGGGCCATCGAAGAGGACGGAAAGATCACGGTCTTCATGACGACGAGCCGACGGGTCGGTCTCGATAGCGGTCTCCGCCCGGGAACGAGCCTGGCCGACGCAATCGAATTGCACGGCGAACCGTCATTCACTCTCGGGCCCGAGAGCCGAGAGTTCGTCTCCTTCGCCGACGGCACCGGTAACGCCGACGGCACTGGTAACGCCGCCGGCACTGGTAACGCCGCCGGCACTGGTAACGCCGCCGGCACTGGTAGCGCTGGGTCGGTTTCTGTACTGGCGGCCATCGGTCGGTTCGGTGGGCCCGTCGGTATGTATGAGTCGTTGGAGCTCGGCGCCATCACGGTGGACTTCCAATTGGAAGACGCCAATATCAAGGAACTGTGGTTCCGGGCTTAGGAGCCCTCACCTGGTCACCCGCTGAGGGCAATGACCAGCTGATCGAGGTCTTCAAGACGGGCATGGGCAAAGTCGCTGTGCTGTTCGAACGGGTCGAGTTGCACTACCTGCATCCCGGCGTCAATGGCTCCGACCACGTCGGCGTGGACCGTGTCGCCGACGTACAGCACCGTTGCAGGGTCTCGGCCAAGCGCGCCAAGGGCGGGGGAGAAGATGGCGGGATTCGGTTTCGCCACCCCCTCCAACGTCGAGTCCACGATTGCCGCAACCGTTGGGAGTGGTCCTTCGCCGACCTGACAGATACCGAAGTCCCGCATCTGTTCGGGCGCCGTTCCATCGTTGTTGCTGACGATGGCCAGGGGAAGCCCGGTGGCGGCCAACCGATGAAACGCCGCGACGTTCTCCTCGTGGACCCAACTCCACGTCGACCGGACTGCGAGGCGGAATGCCTCCAGTTGCTCACTCGGCACGCCCAGCGTTGCTGCGTAGGCCGCGTCATAGCCGGACCAGAAGTCCGGCTGATCTTCCCGTGGCGGTCCGGATGTGTTGCTCAGGGCCCTGACTCCGGCGTGGTGGGCTCTCCGGTATTCGATGATGTCGGTTGGCTCGGTAATCGCCAATTCCCTCATCTTTTCGGCAACCGGGACGTAGTCGGGGTAGGTGAACACGCCTCCGATATCGAAAACGGCGGCTTCTACTACTTCGGGCTGAAAGGTCACGTTGCTAGTGTTGCAGGTTATGGGGAACAGCAGTGAGGCGCCGTTGACCGGACCCGAAGCGGCGGACTCGCAACCGGCCGAGCTGGCAGCACCCGTTGATGAACGCTTCTTCAATGAGCCGCTCGACGTCTCCGGGCTGCCGCAACTGGCGAGCGAAACCTTCGAATCGCTCGACCCCAACTATCTGCGCGTGCGGCTCATCGGAGACGCCATCTTCGCCGGGGTCGTCGTCGTTGCGGCTCTCGTCGCCGCATTCCTCCTGCCGTGGTGGATCGTGCTGGTCGCTGCTGTGGCGTTGCTGTTGTTGGCCGCGCTCTCGGCCTGGCTGCAACGGTTGGAGGTTGATCACCTCGGTTACCTGGTCCGGGAAAAGGACTTCTCCTACCGCAGTGGTGTGATCAGCCGCAACGTGACGACGGTTCCCTTCGCCAGGGTGCAGCACGTCAGCATCGATCGGGGGCCGCTCGCTCGCCGCTTCGGCATGGCCACCCTGCAGATGAGAACGGCCGGAGATGGTCTGACCGTGCCCGGGATGAACCATGAGACCGCTGCCAAATTGAAGGCGCTGGTTGTGGACCGGGCCGGCGTGCTGGCCGACGAGGAGTTGGCGGAAGATCAGCCAACCGAATTCCCGACCGATGTTGGCGGCTCGACCGCTCATGCCCCACGGGAATCTCCCTGATGCTCGGTCCTCCGGATCCGCCGCCCCCGCCCGAACGGCCGCCCCCGCGCGATCAGCCTCCCCTGTCCGACCGGTCGCATCCTGGCTTTCCGGGCTGGCCTCCGTCGGACCAACTGGCGCAGGATCGGCGGCTGTTGGCCGTCGCTGCTCGGCAGTCGCCCATCGCGGTTGCGTTCATGGCCCTCAAGTTCGTTCGCAACCTGGGAGCGGTTCAACTCGGCGTGGCGTTCGTCTTTCTGATCAGCGGTCGGGTGCCTGCCTCGCTTCTGGTGGGTGGATCCGTTGCCTGCCTGGTCGGGCTCATCTATATGTCCCTCGCATGGCTTCGCTTCACCTTTGAGGTCCGAGGTGACGAGCTGCTCGTGAGTAAAGGGGTGGTTGCCCAGGAGCGTCTGACCATCCCCCTCGATCGGGTTCAGAGCGTCTCCATCGATCAGGGCTTCTTCCACCGCCTCATCGGGCTGGTCTCGGCCTCGGTCGATACCGCGGGCTCGTCGGCCGCCGAGTTCGAGATCGATGCAATCGATAGAGCCCGGGCCGAAGCCCTGCAGCGATTGGTTGCCGGGCATCGTCGATCAAACCCCTCACACGATGCAGAACCGACCGATGTTGGCGGGACCGACCAGCCGGCCCCGCCCCCGATACCCGATCGTGAACTGGTCAAACGGAACCTCGGCGATCTGGTGAAAATCGGCATCAGCGGCTGGCCCTGGGCCGGCCTGGTGGCCTTGGCGCCCCTATTCGCCATAGCCGGCGACCTCCAGGAGTACCTCCCATGGGACGCTCTGGATGACCAACGGGTCGTCCAGGACAACCTGCCTTCGGATTTCGGCCCTCGTTTCGTCGGAGCGGTCCTGGCCCTGGCCCTCGCCGGTCTTCTCCTCGTCACCGTCCTGGGCGGATTACTGCAAATCGTCCGGGAGGTCGTGACCAACTGGGACCTGACCCTGACCAAGACCGCCACCGGCCTGCGTCGAACCGCCGGTCTGTTCAGCAAGACCAGCAAGGCATCGACGGTCAACCGCATTCAGGCCATTCAGACCGATCAGACCCCGGTGCAACGCCTGTTGGGCATCCGGAAGCTGACATTGCCGACGATTGGTGAGGGAGATCTGAGCATTCCCGGGGCCAACGAGAGGGAGGTCGGGACCGTTCGAGAGATCGTCTTCGACGGCCGCAGCTCGGTGCCGCCCTATGACCGAATGATCTCCAGACTGGCGGTTTTCCTGGCGGTCAGGAATCGAGTCATTTCGGTGGTTCTGATCACCATCCCGCTTTTTCTTCGGTTCGGTTGGTGGTCGCTGTTGACGTTCCTGGCGGTTCCGCTGGAGTGGTTGATCGCCCGCCGCCGCTGGCGCCTTCGGCGTTGGAGTATCTCATCGTGGCGAATCGCCGAATCATATGAGTTTGTCAACAAACACACCTCGGAACTGGATTTGATCAAAGCCCAGACCGTGTCGGTCAGCCGTAGCTTCTTCGAACGTCGCCGGGGTTTGGCCACCATTCGGATCGAAACTGCGGAAGGCCACCTTGCCGTTCCGCTCATCACCATCGAAGAGGCAACCGCGGTCCGGGATCGAACGCTGTTCGTCACCGAATCGGACCGCAGAAGCTGGATGTAGACGCCCCATGTCGCTCTGAGGCAGGCCCGATGAGCCGCGGATCGTCACACCATGGCCAATGGGTCGGAAACTGGGGCGCCGAGGTTGGCGCTTTTGATCCTTGGCCTTAGCATTAGCACTCGTCCATTGAGAGTGCTAACGCCCAACACGGAGCCATCTGCATGAATCTGCAACCACTTGAGGACCGCATCGTCGTCAAACCACAAGACGCCGAGGCCACCACGGCCAGCGGTCTAGTTATCCCTGATACTGCCAAGGAGAAGCCCCAGCAGGGTGAAGTCCTCGCCGTTGGAACGGGTCGCCGCTCCGACGTAGGTGAACTCATCCCTATGGATGTGAGTCAAGGTGACACCGTCGTGTACTCAAAGTACGGCGGCACCGAGATCACCATCGAAGGCGATGACCTTCTCATTCTGTCCGCTCGCGACGTCCTTGCGATCGTCAAGTAGACCGGAGCCACTGAGACATGCCAAAGATGTTGAAATTTGACGAAGAAGCACGCCGGGCTCTCGAAGCCGGCGTCAACAAGCTGGCCGATGCGGTCAAGGTCACCCTCGGCCCGAAGGGCCGCAACGTCGTTCTCGACAAGAAGTTCGGCGCGCCGACCATCACCAATGACGGTGTGTCGATCGCTCGTGAAGTCGAGCTCGAAGATCACTTCGAAAATATGGGTGCGCAGCTCGTCAAAGAGGTTGCGACCAAGACCAACGACGTTGCCGGCGACGGCACCACCACTGCCACCGTTCTGGCACAGGCAATGGTCAAAGAGGGCTTGCGCAACGTTGCCGCAGGTGCCAACCCGATGGGCCTCAAGCGAGGCATCGAAGCCGCAGTTGAAGTTGCCGTTGCCGAAATCCACAAGCAGGCCAAAGAGATCGACACCAAGGAAGAGATCGCCCATGTGGCCGCCATCTCGGCCGCCGATCAGAGTGTTGGCGAAGCACTGGCCGAAGCCATCGACAAAGTTGGCAAAGACGGCGTTGTCACCATCGAAGAGTCGAACACCTTCGGACTTGAGCTTGAGTTCACCGAAGGTATGCAGTTCGACAAGGGCTTCATTTCCCCATACTTCGTGACCGACCCTGAGCGGCAGGAAGCCGTGATCGACGAACCCTACATCCTGCTCAACCAGGGCAAGATCTCCTCCGTCCAAGACATGCTCCCCGTTCTTGAAAAGGTCATGCAGTCGGGCAAACAGCTCGTCATCATCGCCGAAGACATCGACGGCGAAGCTCTGGCCACCCTCGTGGTCAACAAGATCCGTGGCACCTTCGCCTCGGCTGCTGTCAAGGCCCCCGGCTTTGGTGAGCGTCGCAAGGCAATGCTGCAGGACATGGCCATCCTTACTGGTGGACAGGTCATCGCCGAAGAGGTTGGCCTCAAGCTTGACGCCGTTGATCTTTCCATGTTGGGCACTGCCCGCAAGGTGATCATCACCAAGGACAACACCACCATCATTGAGGGCGCCGGCGAGCGTTCCGACGTGGAAGGTCGTGTTGCTCAGATCAAGGCCGAGATCGACAACACTGATTCCGATTGGGATCGGGAGAAGCTGCAAGAACGTCTGGCCAAGCTGGCCGGCGGTGTTGCTGTGGTCAAGGTCGGCGCAGCCACTGAGGTTGAGCTCAAAGAGAAGAAGCACCGCATCGAGGACGCGCTGTCCGCAACCCGGGCCGCTCTCGAAGAGGGTGTTGTCGCCGGTGGCGGTACCGCCTTGCTGCGGGCCCGTCCTGCCGTCGAAGCTCTGCTAACCGAGTTGGATGGCGACGAGGAAACCGGCGCTCGCTCGGTTGGTCGTGCCCTTGAAGCTCCGGCTCGGCTTATCGCCGACAATGCCGGTCTCGAAGGCGCCATCTGGGTACAGAAGGTTGAAGAAGCCAAGGGAACCGATGGTCTCAACGCCGCAACCGGCGAAATCGTCGATCTTATGGCTGCCGGTGTGACCGACCCGGCCAAGGTGACCCGAGCTGCGTTGCAGAACGCCGCTTCGATCGCCTCGCTGGTTCTCACCACCGAAGCCCTCGTGGCCGACAAGCCTGAAGAAGACGCCCCAGCCATGCCCGACATGGGCGGCATGGGTGGTATGGGCGGAATGATGTAAGGGTTTCCCTTACACCGCTCAGTATCATTCCTTAAAAATTGAAGCCGCTCTGAGGAAACTCAGGGCGGCTTTTTCGTGTCTAGAGCGGCATCCTTCTTCATCGATACCATCGGCTGACTGTTAGCCAACACGGTGAATCCTTCTCGCAGGACACCATTATATCCACCGGCGTGGCAGAAGGCTCCATCACCAACTCCACGCAGGATTGGATTGGCCTTTTGGGCGGGGATGAGCTGGATGCGGGTGCCCTGTCTGTGGTTTTTTCCG
>JAVJHY011539628.1:0-11784 GCA_035593235.1 Phascolosoma agassizii | reverse complement strand
CTGTTCCTCTACCGGCGTTGAGCGCTGCGGGCCGGCACAAGGCGTCGTCGCGATCTTGTCGAGCGCCTCGAAACCTTCCACGATTTCGCCGTAGGCGGTGTACTGCCCGTCGAGGTGCGGTGCTTCGCCGTGCATCAGGAAGAACTGCGAACCCGCCGAGTTCGGGTCGGCGCTACGTGCAGCGGAAACGATGCCACGCACGTGCTTGATGTCATTGAACTCGGCGTCGATCTTGTAGCCCGGATCTCCGGTGCCGGGACGGCCCGTCGCACCCTTCTTGGTGTAGGGGCAACCACCCTGAACCATGAAGCTAGGAATCACGCGGTGGAACCGGGTGCCGTTGTAGAACCCTTCCTTCGCGAGCTTCACGAAGTTGCGTGCGTGGTTGGGCGCCTTGTCGGCACGAAAGCTAATCGTGATGTCGCCCGCACTCGTCACCAGCCGCACCTTGGTCTTGGTGTAGTCGAGCGCATCGAGATCGATGGACGACTGGTCGGGCACGACGGAGATCCGGGTCTCAGCACCCTCGAACCCCGGCCAGCGGAGGGTGACATTCTTCAGCCCTTCGGACGACGTATCGCCGCCCAGCGCAAGCTTCAGGTCAACGACGATGGGGCGGCTGAAGTTGGTGCCCGCCACCATGTCGACTGCGCCGGACTTCTCATCCTTGAAAGTGTGCCGAAGCGAGTGGAAGACGACCCTGCTTCCATCCTCGTCTTCAAGAGGAATCTTCGCTGCAGCAAGGTCTCTCTTGAATGTCCGTAGGCTAGGAAACTCACCCTTCGGAACTACGCGCTCTTCCCCCAGCGGACATCTGATCCTGAACTGATCGAGAGCCGGTATGAGGTGCGGATGCAAAGGCACACTCTGGTCGCGCCGGCTCTTTGCCGAGGATGCCGGTACTCGGACGGTTCGTCTTTCCGCGTCTATGTCGCACCATCTGAGCCTGACAAGCTCACCTCTGCGAAGACCCGTGAGAGCCGCCAATGCGTATACCAAAGATCTTGTTTCACCTTGCTGGCGGAGTCGCGATTCCTCGCGCTCGGTCACTCCCGCGTGAACTCGTTGTGTCCGTGCCGCATCCAGGGGTCTAGTCCGCGCGACAGCTAGGAGCCGCTCAAGTTCTGCATCGCTTAGAGCTCGACGAATACTGCGACGATCCACCCGTTCGTTTTGGAGTCGTAACCCAACGAACGGATCATGGGACATACGCTGCTCTGTCACCAACCATTTGGCAAATTGCCTGATCGCCTGAATCCTCCGATTCACTGAGCGAGGAGACAGATCGGACTCTCCTAGCGAATTGACCCACCGAGTCGCGACCGCGCTATCAAGTGCTGCCAAGGTCTTAGCACCGGAGAATTCAACGTACTCGCGTAGGCATGACATTCGATCTGCCCTGTACTGCGCAGTCACCCTTCGAGCCATGAGCATCGACTCGAAGTCATCCATGTGCTGGGAGAGGCGCCGCTCCTGATGCTCGCTGAATGGATCCACGAGGCCCGCGGCTTTGCGCTCTTCCGCTCGAATAAGTTCCGAAGCGCGGTGTCTGGCGGCTCTTTGGTCGCGGCACCCAGTACTCGCCCTGTATCTGCGTCCCTGAATACTCGCCTGAACCCACCAGACCTTTACGCGGTGCTTCTTTCCATTGCGAGTGTAAGTCGGTCTAAAGAGGCCCATGCTGGACTTCCTCTCTGCCGCGGCTCATGTCCGCAACGAAGTAGTGATTCGTCGCCCAAGTTCCCGACTCACACTAGTTCTGCGAGTTCAAAAACCGACAGTGATTTGAGGCCGATTCCGTCACCTCCTTGGCTTCCGCTGGCAATCCCGGCGACGGGAACGAACGAACTCCTCCAGGTCTCGCGAGCAGACTCGCGTACATCGCGATGACAGGCGAATCACCGGGAACTTGTCGGCGGCGATCCAGCCTTGAACGGTCCGACGCGAGACTCCCAATCGGTGGGCGACTTCGCAGACGGATAGGAGTGGGCGATCCGTCTTGGATTGTTGAGGCTGGGTCATCCCGTGCCCCCTTGTCTATCGTGAGCAATACGCATCGCGGAATGAGCGCTGGTCACTTGCTTGGGTTCCTGCCTGCTGGTTCCTGTCCCGCCCCCTAAGGGAGGCGGGGACGGGGAACCAGAATCAGTGGCGACCAAATTGCTGGTTCGTGAACCAGTATCGACCCCAGGTGAACCCGAATTGGGAGTTGGTTTGTGATCAGGGATGGCTGAGTCGCCAGGCAGAGAGAGGCCGAGTTTCGCGTACAAGAATGCCGCTCCCTTTCGCCCATCCCCAATTCGCTGTATCTCCTCGCGGTTCACGAGTCGTCGCACGGCAGCTTCCACTCGCTTGCTGCCGGAAACAGAACTAGTGAGTTGGTCCATTGTGTGCCAGCAACCTTCACCTTCGCCGCTGAGAAATCCAAGAACTCGATCCTCATAGATCTTCTCGCCCAAGCGATCATTGCCGCCGTTGATAACGCGATAGCTAGGCGGCTCGCCAGTTCCCTCGATGAGCTCGACCTCACACGCTCCGATTGATTCGTATCGCGATTCAATCTTGAGAGAACGGACGTTGCCAGCGCCCTTTCGCTGCAAAGTGATGGTCGCGTCGACCTCTGCACTTAGTGCTGAACTTCCACGAAGAGCAACTCCACCGTGGGAGCCGCTCTTCTTGGTGTGGTGAATCAGGAGTACCAACATCCCCGCATCTGCGGCACGCAAGAGAGGGCGAAGGGCATTCGAAACTGAACTCGCATCATTCTCGGCGCCACTGTCGAGGCCACCCCACGCTGAAAATGTATCGACCACCAGCATCTTCGCGCCAATATCCTTCGCGAGCAACATCGCTTGGTCAGCGGTGTCTTCGAGATTGAGAACTCCTCGGACCTTTCGCCTTTGCAGTACTACAGTTCGAGAATTGGTTAGCCCAAATCGATGACACCGCTCGATTAGGTCGTAGTTCCCTTCTTCTGTAAGAACGACAGCGCTCGTCTTAGGAAGGACGTGGCCTAGAAACTCCAGGCCGGACTGCGCAGCGGCGATCAGGGCCCACACCCAAGTAGTCTTACCTGCCAACTTGGGTGGCCCAGCAACGCAAACCAGAGATCCAAAGGACAGGAGTGCAGGGACTAGCCACTCCCGAGTTGGTTCACTCTGAGGCCTACAGAGTTCCTGAATGGTGATGAACTCGTGTGGAGCTTTACTCTTTGTGGGTTCAGGCAGTTCGCCGCTCTCATAGGCCATGACCTTCTCCATGAGATCCGCACGCGTCATCGGATTCGCCTTCCGCAAAGTGGGTGAAGCATGCCGTTCTTGAATGCCCACGAAATCGCATTTCTGGACTCTGAGGGAGGCAACCCTGACGACGTTGCGGCCCTCGTTAGTGCGTCAAGTGCTTCGAGTACGCCCAGTTGTCCGGAAGCAACGAACCCCGCGACAAGACGGCTCTGACGAATCACCGTGTCGTGTCTGCGCCCTTTTGCAGCGTTCGAGATTGAGAGACAGGCCCTTCGGAGGATTCGCCACCCGTTCTGGGATGAGTCGAGCTTGCTTCGTGAGAATGTAGTTTTTGCGACTTCTGCACGTGCTGATTTCTCCCCGTTGAGACGACTCAGAATAAGTTCCGGCCAAGGAACGAGCACACTCCGGGCATCCATCCATCGGTAGCGCTCTCCAGAAGGATGAACACTGGGCGGCGCAACTACGTATCCGCCTCCAGCCTTTACGTCGATTCCATCGCCCAAGAATCCGGCACTTGACCGTAGCCCGGGAGCGGCTTCAAAGAGGATGTGCTTCCCACCTCCTCCCGTAGTGACGCGCACCGACTGAGGGAGTACACCAAGACTCTCTTCGAGTTTCTCCAGCGACTCTGTTCCACCGTTTCTCGGATCAATGTCGAGCACATCGAATCGAACGCCGGTGGGTATGCCGATATTGGCGTTGGGATTCTGGGTCCACCAGCGAGATACAACTCTGACATCGGAAGTCGCGTCCAAATGGCCTCTACCTCCAACGCGCCTTGACAAGAGAGGACACTTCGAGCGGGGTGCGAGGGGGAAAATCTCCACTCCGCGACGGGCGAAACGGACCGCAGCACGAATCATGCCTGCCCCCTTTCGCCGCCGCGCGAGCTTCGTGGCGCACGTTTGAGGGCAAGAATGAGATCGTCCTTGTGAATGCGGTAGCGGCCGCCGGGCGTAACGACCGCGGGGAGTCGTCCGTTCTTGATCCAGCGACATATCGTGTGCCGGTCTACTCGAAAGTGTTTGGCGGCTTCATCAACTGTGAGATAGGGGCTTTTCTTGTTCATGCGTGCACCCTAGTGCGCGGCAATCAAACGAGGCGACCTACAAACTCCTACAGTCTTCCTACAAATTCCTACAAGTTCTTACTTGTCCCCCTATGCGTCTCGTTCGGCTTCGTTGCTGCAGACTTTCGGGAATGGTACCTGCTCTGTTCAAGGGCAATCTGCTTTGCAAACTTCGAACGCCATTCATCAAAATCAGTTTGCCAGTTTTCACCCGGCTCCTGCAGTATTCGCGCGAATAAGTCGAGCGACTCGCTGGTTCTGTCGACCCGAAGAATAATCCATGGGTCATCTATGACTCCGGATCTCAAAGCATCACCGGCTCGCTTTTCGAAAGCATTCTTCGAGCCAGGAAGGAGAATGGCGTTCACGCGCTTCTTGAGGAAATTGAACGCTTCCTTCCATTGCATGCCCCGCACTCTTGATCTCGCACTACGCACTTCCTTGCTCGGGGCACCTAGTACAGACTCATGAGCGGCATCCTCAGGATTCCGTTCTCGATTGCTGACAGTCGGGCGATCCGAAGGAAAGGCACGAGTGAGTTCGCGACGAAGCTGGGCCCAGCGAGTCAGTCCGGCTTCGAAGTTTCTTTCTATCGAGTTCGCCATCCTTCGCAGCTCGCGTACTTGGCGAGGAGCGCTGCTCTCCTTTGCGAGATGATCTGCAAGTGCCCTTGCACAAACCGCGAGTTCTTCAGCAGCTTCCACGAGGTCTTGCTGGGGTTGAGCTGTGAAGATCGAAAGGCCGAGCTTGCCCAAGTCTGCGAGCCCAGCTCGTACCTCCAAGTAGATGCTCAGTGACAGATCGTACTGATTCATGGCCCCGAGTACGTCTTGCACCGGGACTAGGAGTCGCGGCGGGAAGCGTCCCCCCAAGGCTGTAGCCTGTTCCATGTCTATACCTCTGCGGCTCGCGTGGTTACCTGGTAGGGCTGCACGAGTCGCACTATCTTCAGACCCGCCAAGGACACCCCTTGCGTAGAGACAAGACAAAGGCGTAGAAAGCGGCTTTGGAGGTCGCAAGTCTCATCAGAGCCGCACTTGTTCTGAGGCTGGCCGCCGACCGTTTCTAGCTACCTGCAGCCTTCTCAGCCGGATTATCCGGATCATCGGAATCTGCGCCCAGCAACTCCTCCAAGCCGAGCTGTCGAACTGCACGGCGGATCCGTCGACGGTATTTCTTTGTGGCCGAGGAACTCTCAATGAGAGCCTCCAGTAATTCGCGCATGGCCTCGGCAGAGTTCGTCGCCTCGGCCTCACGTTCCTCTACTCTTCCGAGTCTCTTCACAAGATCTGCGCCTAGTCCATTGACCTCGTACCCGTAGCGTCTCAGTTCCTTTTGCAAGTCGTACATGGCCTGGACGCGATCAGATACGATTCGACTAGAGGTTGCTTGCTGTCGGAAATCGGCGCATATGGTTGCGAGACCTGAGTCAAGTTGGCGCCGAAGTCGAGTCGTGTTTGCTCTTCGGAAATCAGCTCCCTGCCGCGCGGCCAGTTCCAAGTCGTCGGCAATTGACTCTGCCGCGCTTACCGCGATGGGACTCCATACGAGTCGTACCAGAGCTGCATCGCTAACCCTGACATTCAGAAGTTCGGCCAGTGCGGGCAAGAACGATCGCCGCAGCCTGACTCTCTCCCGATCCTCCCAGTCCGGCAGCCGCTCGACCCAGATGTATGCGGTATCGTCCGACGCAACCCAGCCGGATGCACACCTGCCAGTCGGAAGACGTTCCTCTCTCGCCGCTAGTATCGCAAGGGCCGCGTCAACGGAAGCTCGACTCGTCATCATCGCGTCAGTACGGTATCGGTGCTTTCGCCTATGAGTTTCCTTACGTTTCGTCAACGCCTCTGCGATGCGGTCCTTCGCATGGCGTTCTTCACCTTCGAGTAATTCTCCGCTCGCGCCCGTCACACTAGCCCAAGGCAATCGATCTTGGATCAGTGCGAGAGTCATGCCCTCTGGATCCCTCGGATCAAGGTAGTTTTGAAGATAGCTGGCGAACTCTCCACGGCCTCGCCCGAAGCGTTCATCGTAGTAGTAGCCACGAACGTAGACGTTTCGCACGCGGCGAACTGCGAGTGCCTCGGGGTATCCCTTGAGTCCGGTGCATGCATCGAAAGTCTGCATGCTAATCTTGGCATGATTGATCACCTCCTCGATCACATCTGCCGTAACGCGCAATTTCGCACCGCTATCATGTAGAGCCTTAAGGCCGGCAAGAACTCCTTCGCTCTCTGGGATCTCCGATACGATTGCGATTAGCACAGTATCAGTATCCAACAGTACAACGCGGTCGCGGAAGTAGCCTCGCGTGTAGCGCTTCCCAACGGGGTCTATGTGGCTTACCGCCAGCACCGCGTAGGAACGCACCAGAGAGGCCACAAAGTGGGAGTTACTAGAGTCTCCGAGAAAGGACTCAATGGCACTGAGCAGCGCGGCAGTCTGGGGCCCATCCAGACCGGTTCCCACTGCGGAAACAGCTTCCTCGCGGTGAGATTCTAGCGAGGAACCGAGCGCGGTCACGACCTCATGCTCCTGCAGGGGCCCAGCACTCCTGATCAGATCTACAAGGACTTGTCGCGCATTGCGATCCGCCCGCCCCATCGCTTGATCTTCGAACTTCGTGGTACTCGCAGCGGTGGCCACGATGCTGGAAAGCGCAGCGTCAACAGCCCCCTCGATACTTGCCATGCTCTTTACGAGCTTTGCCCTCTTTGCGGCGTTCATCTTTACCGCAGATCCGGCATGTCGCAGATATCCTCCTCGTGCCAACCGGGTCAAGCTGGACTCAATAGCTTGTTGAGAGATCCCGCTGAAGTGCTTGTCTAACTCTCTCTTTAGCTCCGCTCGCTCACAACTCCCTTTGGGCAGGCTAGCGAGCACACCCAATACGACTCTGTCAGTTAGGCGGACCTTGATCCGATCCTCGGGAAGTAGCCCGTACGTACAGACGCTGGCGAGGATGCCTGCCTCCACCGCGCTGACCCCAAGTCCAAGGGTATCTGTTCGCTTGAGCCATTCCTCTACGTACTGGACTGGGTCTCCAAATCGCCGCTGGAAGACGCCCGTATTTCGCGACAGTTGGCCGATCAAGTACGACTCATCTCGGATATCGAGTCTCACGTCCTCCGTTTGCGCCAGCTCTTTCATCTTTGCCTGAACTGACGGTGTAACCGGTGCGTTGAAAACTAGCACGAGCTTGTCGAAGGTGATTCCGTTCACTCTCAGCTTCTCGATCGTCCGTTTGCACTTGTAACTCTGAGTCGCTTCCGACGTTATTTGAACAACAGTTGCGCTTTGATTCTGGTACTCGTAGAAGGCGCTGCCCGTGGCGTCGATGCCCCTATCCTTGCGCCCCCCCATGCGCCGCAACCCAGGGAAGTCGTCATTTTGGAGGACGTCACAGACGAGTTTTTCGAGGTCTTCCCACTTGATGGGGCGCCTCACCGCGCTAGCGATCATATCTTCGTTCATGAGAGTCTCCTGTACGCGACGGAACATCGCGACCTGCTCTGAGTGAACACAAATAGAGCGGAGGCGGGCATCGGCGTCCAGGCATGGTGCCTCGCGTTATTCCGTATTTGCCACCCGACGGGAAGCAGCGGTGATGTCGCTCTGTCGCCTATGCAAGCTCGGTTGAAGCCTATTCGACCGCGGCGACGGCCCAGAGAGGGGAAGATCTTCGCCAAGAGCACGGTGACCCCCTTGGGGGGGAGAGCGGGGTTCGCGCACTCAACTACCGCATTATTTGGGTATCCTCGACTGATTTGACGCCGTATACCGCTATCCGATCCGGGTGTCTCTTTCGGGGTCCGATTCGGCGACTCTACGGTGTTTCACCGACCCAAGCAGTGCAAGCGCGGCCGCAATCAGGGGACGCGGATCTTCGGCATGTCCTGCGGCTCGCAGAAGGTCCGCAGCAAGGGCTCGGGAAGATCGATCCGCGCTCTTGGGGCTAAGCATGAGCCCAAGCATGGAAGGTCCGTCCTCGCAACTCGCCTGACCATAGAACGTTACGTTTTGCGTCTCTTGGCTCGACAAGCTGGGGGTCACTGGTTCGAGCCCAGTAACGCCCACCAACATATCCCAATCACATGAACGGGAACGTTCAGCTACATCTCGTCAGTGACCCCCAGCTGGGGGAGTGAGCGTAGCGAACGGTCTGGGGGCAAAAGCCCCCAGAAAAGACGCGCGGGTAACCCGAAGGGACGAGCGAAGCGAGCCCGAGGGGTCACTGGTTCGAGCCCATTGCCAGAGTTTGGTTGTGGCAAGAAGTTTGGGTGCGAACGCGGAGAGGGTGGCGGAGCGGCTTGAGATTATGGAAGTTGGTTGAGAGTGGGGGAGGGATACAAGCGCGGCGCGGACTGCGTCCGCTTGGCTAGGGTAGGCAGAATGACCAAAATCATCGAAGATACAGTCGATCAGCAAGAGGATAATTGCATGAGTCTCTTAACGATTGCTCGATTTTCCGTTTCGCTCTTAGGACTTAGCTTGTGCTGTATCGCATGTGGGGATGGCATTTCCCCCGCACCTCGAGTGCCTACAGGAGTCCGTTCTTCAGCGGTCCGACTGGGCGAACTCACTGACTACCACGTAAGTGGGATTTTCGATACGTCGCCCCACATCCATTTCCGTGCGTCGAGTAAGAGCGGGAGTATCCAATACTCTATTCTTGGGGATGGCACCGCCAGTGTCGACATTACCCCGCCTTCGGCAGTTGGAATTCTGTGGGCAGACGTTTGGGAGATCAATGGTAGTGATTACTTCATGGTTAGCTCCGTTGATGCGGGCGGGCAGGCTCGAATTCATCGGATGTCGGACACCAACTCGGATGGACTTCCTGAAGCAGGTTCGATTGCAAGTGTCGTCGATTCTGGAGTGAATGACATGCACTGGGGGAGTATCACGGCACCTCTTGACGATGGAACTGTCTTCATTCTGGATGACCGCTGCAAAGACATCTTGGTGGTCACAGATGACAATCAGGATGGATGGCCTAACAAACTCTCTGTCACTCCATACGCCCGTTCGGACGATTATGCTCAGATAGACAAGGTGAATGTGATCGTTGCCCTCGGGGAGAGTCTGGTTTTGGCGGCTCCTTCCCTGGAAGGAATGTTCGATGGGCCGGTCTATATCGACGGATTGATGGGGCTTGTTGACACTGACAATGATCTTGTCGCACATGAGCTGAACGAGGGCCCTTCGAGGAAGACAGCACCCGGCGCCATAGGACATCTCTACGACGGGCAAGACTCTGTAGCCATCAACAGCGGAATCGCCGCTGCAGGCCGAAGCGTTGAGCTCTGGGAGCTTGATGCTGACGATGTTGATGTCGCACAATTGTCCAGTGTGACACTCGATTCGATGGGAGAGGGGATTCTCTCCCTATCCAGCGCGCTTGCGGTTGGTGATCGGCTAGGACTGAGGTTCACTGGCGAGGCAAACACGCAAGGACTCGTTACGGTAGAAGATGATCGACCTCAGCTCTTTAGCGTTGAGCCCCGAGTTGTTAATACAGGCTCCGGTTTGACGCTCACCCTTAAGGGCGCGAATCTGTCTATTGCTACTGAGATCAAGATGCAAGACGGCAATGAGGGGATCGTTTCTGACTTGCGTGTCGCGACGATCTCTGGTTCCAGTGAGATTACAGTGTCCGTGCCTGCCTTCACAGGGGCTCACTCCGGGACAGCAGTGTTCACAGCAGTTGATCCCTCGGACCCAGAAAACACTTCGACATCTGTCTCGTTACACGTAGCAGTAGGTGACCCCTTTGAAATCACGGGTTTTTCTCCCCGTTCTGGTCCCGTCGGAACTCTCGTCACGATCACTGGGCAAGGATTCGAAGCTGCGCCAGTCTGCGAGGTCAGCTTTGGGGGCATAGGGACTGCCCTTCTCGCCGACATAACGGTAGTAGGCGATACCGTCATAACTGTGACGGTTCCCGATGATGCGGCGACCGGCTACGTTGTGGTCGACCAGTCTTTCGTTAAGTCCACTTGCCCGGGAAACTTCACCGTCACGACGCCTTAGCGCAGTCGAAGACAGGGGCAACGTGGCGAGCTCTCTTAGCTCATGCAGACCTGTCCGACCGCGCGGCGAAACGCCTTGAGATTGACGCATCAGTTTCTTGCGCTGGTGGCGCGAGTTCAGACACGGACCAAATTCTATGTTTGCGACGAGCTAGTGTGCAAGGCCCTTGATCTCGCAATGCGGTGTTTCCCACGAGGGATCATCGAGGAGGCTGGTTCCTTTGCGCGGCGATCCAATGATCGGCACATTTACGACTTACGAGAAATTGTCCATGAGAGTGCCTTTTTACCCAATGGACAGTGCGGTTTCCGTTCCAGCTCCGTATCACTTTGCTGGAGTTGACCCGGTTTCGTGGACACTTACGAACTAGTGATGTCCGTCGCAACGAGTGCGGCGCAGCAACCGGGATCCAGGGCGACGCCGAGCTCGATTGAATACGTAGTAAAAACCTACTCGGTGCGTCCAGGCGCCGAGATCGAATCATATCGAATCCTCCACCCGTACATCGCGCGAGGAGTTCATCCGGTCACAATCTGCAACAAGTTTTCCCGCCTCTGTACACTTACAATTCAGACAATGGCTTGGAGGATTCTAATGGTGTCGTCAGTCAGTAGAGGCTCCTAGGATGCCCACGAGGAAGAATCTGGAGTCAGCCGCTTGGATCCTGTTGTGTCTCGCGGTCACTGCCATCGCGTTGTGGGCACTACTGGATCTAGATGGGAATCATAGAGCGTCGAGTCCAAGTCCCGCGAGTAGCGCATCAGAAGCTAGAAATCATGCGGAGCCTCAAGCAGTGCTTGAGCCGGCGCTGATCCATGGCGGGACGAAGGACAATGTGACGGATCCAGTTGCAGATGCCGTCGAACCTGATCGAGATTCAGATGTTGAAGTTCGAGGAAGGGTTCTTGATGTAGACACAAGAAAACCCGTATCAGGAGCACTCGTCAGACTTGTGAAGCGGCAAGACACAGGTGCGTCGATCGCAAGAGTCGATACTGACTCAGATGGCAGATTCGTCTTGTCAATTCCTCGAATCACCGATCCACAGATTGTCGTGATTTGCGAGCGATACCAACCGCACAGCATCGACTTGTTGGTTCCGACGGCGCCTCTCGAGATACTGCTGGACCCCGGGAGTAAGATCACGGGGCGTGTCATCGACGATCTCGGGAATCCTGTTTCCGGTGCGCGTGTGAGCGCTAGTAAGACCGCGGCACGGTCTCTCTGGCCGAGTTCTACTGTACTCTACGGGGCCATTCGCCAGGACATGGGCGCTACCTGTCTCTCCGAGTCAGACGGGACGTTCTTGCTCGGAGGTCTCGGGTCGAATCAAAGTTACTTCTTGCGAGCAACTCATTCTGGGTATGCATTGGACGAGAGAAATGAGCCGCCAAGCGTCCTCGCTGGAACGGTCGACGTAACTTTACAGATTCATCG
>JAVJHY011539409.1:0-11785 GCA_035593235.1 Phascolosoma agassizii | reverse complement strand
TCTACTGTCAAGTTAAGCGACCGACAAGTTTAAGGCTGCTGCGTCGAGATAAGTGGCCGATAGGTTGGGGAATCGTGGCTCGGTGCGTGCAGCCTGGTCGAATTGTCAAGTTAAGTGACCGTCGTGATGTAGCCGTCGAGCTCCGCAGCCACCATGCTCCAGCTGTTCTGAAGGTGCGCTGCGCCGAAGATCGACACTGCGCCGAAGATCGACACTGCGCCGAAGATCGACACTGCGCCGAAGATCGACACTGCGCCGAGCGCTTTGCGTTTGTGGCTCGCCCTGCCAATCTCTGCGGAACAGCCGCATTGGTTCGGGGATCACATCCATGTCGTTGAGGTCGGCGCAACTGCGGCGCAGGTTGGCCCGACGAAGCACACTTCTCCTAGTTGGTCGATGATGCTCTCGCTCGAAATCATTCAGTCGATGTTGCCTAGCCGGACTCAGCTCGAGTGGATGTCTGAGGACCAGGTCGTTGAACTGTCGCGTGGTGCTGTGACGCGTCCGTGGGGCATTAATGAGCGCACCGGCAAACCCGAACGCTCGGGGCTCTTTTGTTGCCGAATCTTTGGTCCGGTCGACGATCTGAGCTGCATCTGCGGCAAGTATCAGGGCGAGCCACACCGCGACGTCACGTGCGAGAAATGCGGCGTCGACGTCGTCGAGACCGCGGTGCGCAACCGGCGCTTCGCTCACATCGACCTACCCTGTTCGCTCGCACATCCATGGTCTGGACTGCCGACGACGAAGTTTCCCGTCTTGCCGCCCGGCGCACGAACCATCGCCAACCTCACTCGTCTGAAGTTCACCGGAATCAACGCACTCTACGCCGAGCTGATCAAACGAAGTGATCTCTACCGACGATGCAGCGACAAAGCCGCGCCCACGGTGCTGCTCGAACACGAGCTCGATCTGCTTCAGGAATCGTTCGACGCGGTGATCGGATCGTTGCCCAAGCGGCCGAGACGCGGCGACAAGCTCGGTGCGCGATTGCGGCGCTGCCTCTCCGACCAGGTGCCGAGCGACGGGCTACCCGACGACCTGGTCATGGCCCTCCACGCCGTTGGAATCCGGGCGAGCAAGACGGCTCCTGCAGACTAAAACGGTGATCGGCACACCCCCCGAATGCGAGTAGAATCGCCTCATGACGGACGAACGACTCTCCAAATCGTTTCAGGAGCTCGAACTCTCGGTGCGGACCTCCGAATTGCTTCAGGGAGCCAGCATCGGAACCGTCGGCGAGCTCGTGTCCCTCACCAAAGAGGCGTTCGTGCACCGTGTTGCCGGCGAGACGCCCTCACTCAAAGACATCATGCGAATGAAGAAGTCACTGGGCGAGATCGAGGATCTACTCGTGAGCTTGGGCCTTTCGTTCGTCGAGCACTCCGATCCCGATCAGCCGCCCGAGCCGGTCAAAGACCTCGAGATCCCAAACATGCTCGACGAAGAAGAGTACGACTGAGCCCGTACAGCGCACCGCGATGGATGTTGCAAGGGCGAGCTAGCTCGCGAGCCGAACTCCTTCGTCGAAATGCACGTCGACTTGGGGGAAGGCGATTGTGATGTCCGCTGCCTTCAAAGCGTCCCACACTGCGAAGTGGACCTTCGAGCGGAGACGCCGCACCGTCCATGGATCGCGTGTCCAAAGTGCGACGTCGAATACGACTGAGCTGTCGCCGAACTCGCGAAGAAAGACCAGCGGCTCGCCTTTCGACGCGGGATCATGCAGTTCCGCCGCGACCTTCTCCAACGTCTTCTCGACCAAGCGCATATCGCTTTCGTAGGCAACTCCGACACTCACGTTGATGCGGAAGTCGGCACGGTCGAGCGTCAGGTTCTTCACTTCGTTCTGAACGATCGTACTGTTGGGGAGCAGCAAGTCCTCCCCGTCGAGTGTCATGGCGACCGTCGAACGAATGCCCATACGCTTCACTCGCACGATCGTACCGTTCATGCTCAGCACATCGTCGGGGGTGATCGATCTCTCCAGCATGAGGATCACTCCGCTGACAAAGTTCTGCACGACAGTTTGCATCGCGAATCCGATGCCCACCGCAAAAACTGCACCGGCCGCGAACAGCGCACCCAGATCGATACCGACGGTCTGCAGTGCGACCCCGCCACCGATGATCACAATCACGTAGTGGAGCAGCTTCGTGACCACTGCGGTCGTGCCAACGTCTCCGACTCCTCGGCTGCGAAACGCCCGCTCAACTCCCCGACGCACCAGCCGCGACGTCACCAACGTGAGCAAGAGAATCGCGAGAACGGTCAGAAGCGTCGCAAGACTGACACGGGTACCCGAGATCTCGAACACCTCGATCTTGAGGACGTCGTGGGCTTTCGAGAAGAAGTCTTTCCAGTTCATGCTCGCCCGCCATCGTCGCAGAATCGCGGGGGGCGCCACACATTTCGGCAACTCAAAGCCACCGCTGGTTTTCTGTGCGTCTCTGAGGTCCGCAGCCTTCGAGGATCCGTGGCGAAAGCCGACGTATGCAATTGAAAGTGCGTGTGCGACGGGCTTTTGCTCAGGATCGACGCGACCGAGGGTTTCCCCGGGTTGGCCCGGCTCGGTTCCTACACGAGAGTGTAGCCATGAACGTTTCGACTGCTTCGGTCGCATTGCTCCCTCTCTTGCTCACGGCGTGCGGGAGCGACGGGTTTCGGATCCCCGGCGACCTACGCGTCGCGGTGATCGACGCAGAGTTTGCCGGCGAACCGGCAACGCACGTCGAAGGCTCGCGTCTGCTCGACGAAGCGCATCTGATCGACTCTGTGCTCTTTCACGTCGAAACGGCCAACGCAGAGCATGAAGTACACATAGGAAGCGCGGTGTTGCGACGTGCACTGCTGGGCGACGATGTGGTCGCGTTCATGGATCGTGAGCCTGTACCGGTGCGGGCGTCGTGGCAGCTCGACCCGCTGAAGTCGGGCTCGCAGACCGTCGAACTACGGTTCGGAAACACCAACACGTTCGACGTGATTCGCCTCGAGGTGTGGCCGGTCGATCGTGAACGCGCGCGCGAGGTCGAGGTCGATCGGCGTCCCGATTCCGAGCCCCCGGTCGAGCAAGAAGAGAGCGCCCCGCCGACCTGGGTGTGGTGTTGAACTAGAGCACGACCTGCGCACTCACTCTGCCTCGAGGTTGGACTCGAGGTTGGACTCGAACGGACGGCGGCGTATGCTCCGGCCGTGTCCGACGGCGTGCTCGAAGAGGTTGTGCCCGACGCGATCTGGGTGAGCGAACGCCCAGTGTGGTTCAGCGGCGTCCGGCTACGCGCTCGCACAACGGCGGTACGCCTCGACGACGGAGCGCTGCTCATTCACAGCCCCGGCGTTCCGAGCGACGAACTGCACGCGGCGCTCGAGCCGCTTGGAGCGGTCCGCTGGTTGGTCGTCCCCAACATGTTTCATCACCTGGCGGCGCCCGCATCGGCGGCTCGCTACCCCGACGCGACGCTCGTCGGACCTCGCTCCGCCATGGAGCGAAGCCGGTCGCTCGTGCTGGATTGCAACCTCGGCGACGCAGCGTTTCGAGACGCTGTGCCAGAGTTCGAGTTGATCCCGCTCCGGGGTGTGCCGTTCCTCGACGAGACGGTCTTCTTTCACCGCCCCACCGGCAGCCTCATCGGTGCCGACCTACTGATTTGCGCCTGCGTGAAAGATCACTGGACCTGGCGCCTCGCGGCACGCATCACCGGACGCTACGGGCGACCAGGCGTCCCTCCCGACGTGAAGTCCAAGACGCGCGCCAACGACGAAGCGGCGCGCTCCATCGACGCGATGCTCGCCTTCGAGATGCAACGCATCCTAGTGGCGCACGCGGACACCATCGATGACCAGCCGGCCGAACGGCTCGCCGAGTCGTGGCGTTTCGTCGGCGCCGGCTGACTCGTGGCGAAACTGCACCGCCGCGATCAGTTGACCGCCGTCATTGAGTCGAGAGGGTTGATGCCCTAGGGGCGGTATTCGATGCCGATGCTCATCGTGAAGCCGTAGACCGAACCGAAGTTGAAGTCGTTTCTCATTCCGCCACCTCCGAGCGCCGGGGAGATGAAAAGTGAGCCTCGACCCCGCTGGCCCCGCGCGAGGATGCGCATTCCGATCTCTCCCCAGGCGTAGCCCGCGGGTCCGCTCCCGGCGCCGCGCATGATGAACCATTTGCCCGCCATCATCGGCCATTGGAGCTGGACGGCGATCTTCGAAGTCTGGCTATTGTCCTCGCCGGTGATGATCGTGGTCGAGCCTTGCACGTGGAGGCCGTCGAGCGCTCCGAATCGCATCGAGGCGGCGATCGTGAGCGCCATGCCGTTGAGGCGACGATCGAAATCGTCGATTCGCGCTCGAGCCGTGCCGACTCCCATCGCGAGCTCGAAGTAGCGGTGGTCGTATCCGAGCAGGAGGTTCCCTTCAATGACACCAAACTCGGGTGCATTGTCGGCGCTGAACGTGTGGCCGATGCGATCGACGACGAGGCGAGCAGAAAACGCACGCTTGGCCCGCCATGCCACGAACGCATCTCCCATCAGCCCGATGCCTCCACCGATGACGGGCGTGATCGTGAGACCGAGCTGGATGCCCGAGGTTCGTTCGGGTGCGAGGCGATCAACGTAGCGGCCGTGGGGATCGAGATCGGTCGGGCCGTCGAATGCGGGGCGCTCGGGTTCGGGCTCGCCAATGGGTGGACGATGCGTCGGCGGTGCTGGAGGCGTGGGTTGGTAGGTTTCGAGCGCCGCCGCGCGATCACCGATCGCGAACCACACGGTTCCGCTGCGCTCGAAGAGCTCGCTCGGGGTCACGTCGAGTGTGCGAACGGCAACGACTCGGCCTTCGCGGGTCGCGACCACCGCTTGTCCGCAGATCTGGTAGTCGACTCCGGCAACTCGGAGCGAAGACGAACACGGGTTGCCGACTGCGAGTTCGGCTTCCGGCTCCGCTGCGGCTTCCGGTGGGTTCGCTTCTTCGGTCTCACGGGTTGGCGGCTCGGCGAGCTCATCGCCGGTCTGCGCGTGGGCGACGCCCATCAGCACGCATCCCGAAAGTGCGCACCCCAAGAGTGCAAGAGTGGTTCGCATGGCTAACCGGTCAGTCGTTGACGGGCATGCGGGAGGTAAAGGTGCCCTGCAGCGCATCGCCGTTGGGGAACTGCGCTTCGTAGGTGACCTCCATCACGTTCCACGATGGAAACTGGACGTCGACGACTGCGACTTCAGCGTACTCCTCGGTCGTCCATGTTTCGTCGGCCGGACCGCTACAGCCTTCGACGATTGCGCTTGCTGCCGTTGCCGTATCCCAAGGATCGGTTTCCGCGGTGCGGGTGGAACTCTCGAGCTCCATTTCGATTCCAGGCCCGGCACGAAACACGGCCGTGAGATCTTCCTGCAACCAAAACAGCTCGCGAATATCGAGCATGGTCATTACGGTTCCGTCCGGACCTTCCGCACGGAGGTCGAGCATCCAGCCGCGCGAAGTGCAGTACCCCGTGGCGTCGGCTCGCCCGCTGACACTCACACCGCCGATGGTTCCATCGAGTCGTGCGTCGGTCACGGTCAAGAAGCCGGTGGCGCCTTCGGGAAGCTCTTCCCATTGCGCGCACCCTCCCAAGATCAAAGCCAACATCAATGCCGAACGCATATGCCCCTCCATGACCACCCCAACACCAACACACCAACAGGACGATCGATTCACCAAGCATAGAGCAAGGGTCGTACCAAGCGTTCCATCGAGGATTTTCGCCCGGCCGAGGGAGGGCGCCGTCCGAAGTGGCACAGGTGGGCGCGTCAAACCACAGGCGCCGTCACGGTCACAGCCGCAGCGTTTGGAGTCGCACCTGGTCGAAGAGGCTCGTGAAGCCGAACTAGTCACGAGCGTGCGCGAGGCGGCGCACCTGATCGAAAAACTGAATCGAAACCTGCGCGTCGACGGCTTCGATGACGACACCCTTGCCGAACGTCGGATGCTCGAGGCGGTCGCCGAGCTCGAAGCGCGTCCGAACGCCGTAGCGCTTGGTCGCTTGGCTCGTCATGATCTGGAACGTGTCGTCGGGAACGGTTTTCAGCCACCGAACCCCAAACGACTCGAAGAGAACGAAGAGGAGTTCGAGCTGTTCGCGTCGCCGCGCGGGCCGAACCTGACGGAAAGACCACCCACTACGGAACTGCTGGAAGAGTGCGTCTTCGACCGAGGCGTCCTGCGCGGCCGCCCCGAGCCCCGCAAGCGCGTAGGCCTCGGCGAACGTTGCGAGAGTCGCTTGCGTGGCGTCGGTCGCTGCGTCAGCTGACGAACACTGCACGAGTGCGTCGCGCAACGACACAGCCAACTCCGGCTTCAGGGCTAGTGGGATCGTTGGCGGCTCGATGGACACATCACGTTTCGCAACGTCGAAGAGAACCTGGTGAAGCCCTTCCGTCCAAAACGTCCACACGGAGCCATCGTCGAGGGCCTCGAAGAAACCAACCTCGGCCGGACGGAGTGAGCTCACACCAAGTCGAACCCTTTTCATACTGAAGTCGCTCAGCGCGAGATCGTCCACGCGCCGATAGAAGGCGGCGAGGATCTCCTTGTGGTCTTCCGTGACGAGGTTGTCGGACACGTCGATCAGCATGTCCGACAGCTCGTACGCGAAATCCACCACGCAATCGGGGACGTGGGGGTCTGTCATCAACCTACTCCTGCTGTGGGCGACGAGAGCGGCACCGTGTTGGCGTTCACCGGCGGCGCGTGAAGAGGAGTAACCCAGCCAAACCGAACACCGGCAAGGTGCTTGTCGCAGTGCCCGTCGCCGAGCAGCCGCCGCCTTCTTGTTCGCTCGTCGTGCTTGCCGAGGCTTGCATACCGGGTGCGGGCTCCATCGCGGCGGGCTCCATCGCGGCCGGCTCCATCGCCGGCTCCATCGTGACCGGCTCCATCGCCGCGCTCGGTTGACATTCGCTGCGCCTGACGACGTCCCCTTCGTCGCATTCTTCCGACGCGTTGCAGCGACCGATCTCCTCGACCGCGGTATACAGGCCGCCGCGCCCATGACGCTCGCGCTCGGTGCGGCAAGTGCACAACGCAATGCAGCTCGAACCATCCGGGCAGTTGTCCGCTTCGGTACAGTTGATCGGGATGCACGCCTCCGCGTGGTTCCGGATGCCAACCTCGCTTCCGCGCGGACACGCTCCAGGCGGGAGCGGCATGATCACATCCGCCGCGACGAAGGTCGGCGTCACCAGAACCAACAAGAGTGCGATGCGCATGGCTCGCTATACCGGTCTTCAGCAGCGGCGTCGAGGTTGGGCCAAGATCTCACCACCGAAACGAAGCGCTCGACGAACGACACGGCGATGCGGGACTCAACGAGCTGCGCCACCCGTCCCACGTGCACCGGCAGCGTGTAGTATCGAAATTCTCGGCAAGTCCTCGAAAGCCAACCGAGATGCCGTCATTCGGGAGATCCACAATGTGTTCGGAAGCTAAGGATTGGCCAGCGTACGAAATCAAGGTCATCCATCCGGGCGTTTGGGACCCCGAGGACAACCTCGATGTCGAGGTTTGCTTTGTTGATGGACGTCGATACAGCGCGTCGTTCTTTGCACGGAAGAACATCGATGTGCTGTTCGCGAGGAACAGACAGACAGGTGAATGTAGCGACGGGCTGTATTTCTGGGCGAGTGACATGATTATCGTGGAGCACGTTACGTTAGAGACCATTCGGGAGACGATCGCTGGTCTGCTACGGGACGGTGAGTTCGAGTCGGCCTGTAGCTTTCTCGAAGAGCTTGACCTCTGAGGACACGCCGCTCCCATGAAGACGTTCGGCGTATACGGTATTGATGGGGCCTCGCTCAAGGCATGTAGGAGCGTCATCGAACTCAACAGCAGGGGCGCGATCCCGGCCACAGCGACCGAGGCGCCTCGGGTCTATTTTCGTGCAGCACCTGAAGGGAGTATCGAAATCTTGGGGAAGTCGACAAAGCATCAGCAACAACGGGTCATCGCCGAGGTTCTTCGTGTGTTCTGAGGATGTCAGCTCGTACCGAATCGAAGTGATCCATGCGGGAGTTTGGGATCCCCACAGCAACATCGATGTGGAAGTCATCTTGTCGAATGGAGACCGTTGGAGCGCGACCTTCTTCGCGTTGGCAAACATCGAATGGCTCTTCAAGAAGAACAGAGCAACGGGAGAGTGTGCGGGCGGGCTCTACTTCTGGGCGGTCGACATGATCATCGTCGAGAACGTTACGCTCGAAACAATCGATACCGCGATCGCCGACATCGTCGCCGACGGGCGCCTTGAAACCGCGTGTAGCTTTCTTGGAAACGTCAACGATCCAGAAGAAGAATAAGTCTACGCGCCGAACGCGGGGACGTCAGTGCAGCACGAGTTGCCCCGTCGGACGTCCTGCCCCCATGCTATGGGACTTCACGGGCAGAACTCAGTGGCGAGGGACCAGACATGAGAGTTGCGATTTTGTTGTTGAACGCCGGCCGGGGCAGCGGTGAGGTGGCGCGCCAGCAGGCACGGTATCTTGCTGGGAACGGGCATCGTGTCTATTTCATGCACCCGGGCATCGGAGAAGGAGCACCGGGCGCGATAAACCAGAACATCGAACTGCACACGCCGATCATTCCGGTGCACGAACATCTTCCGTCGGCCGGGCCGAACCAGGAGCAGGTTGCGAGGATGCCGTTTGAACAGGCGACCTCGTATCTAGGAGATTACGAACGTGCTCTCGATGCGGTAATCGATGACGTGGATATCGTGGTTGGTCACCACGGCAACATCAGCGCGATCGCCGTGGCGAACGTGGCCGGTCGTGCCGGAAAACCCTACGTGCTTTTTCTGCACGGCACCGGCATCGAGCCGCGACACCAGGGCTTGTACGACGATCGGGTGTGGTCGAAGATCGAGGGCGCGATCAAAGGTGCGGTCGGCATCATTGTGACGACCGAGTACGTGAGGGACGAGCTCGTCCGGCCGCTCGTGAACTTGCCGACTGACCGGTTCATCGTGCTGCCGTGCGGGATCGACTTGGACGAATTTCGTTCCGAAAGGACACCGGAGATCGCAGAGAAGTACGAGTTGCCCGAGACGTACGTGATTTGCCCCGGGGCGCTGACGACGTCCAAAGGGCCGCAAAACGTAGTGGAGGCCTCGCGGGAGTATGCGGATATCGCAACCACGATCTTCATCGGCGACGGCGACCTACGCGAGGAGATCGAGACCGGATTAGGCGACCGAGGAAGGCTCCTGGGATTCGTGCCGGCGGAGGATAAGGCTGCCCTGATCAACGCCGCGTCGGTCCTGACCGCCGCGCCTGAGAAGTTGGAGCATTTCGGCATCATCTACGCCGAAGGTCTCGCAGCGGGAACGCCGCCGGTTGCCTACGAGGGCGGCGGCGTTTCGTCCATCGTCACTGCCGAGACCGGTGTGTTGACCGAGCGCAAACCGCGGCTGTTGGGCCAGGCGGTCCGCTCGCTGCTGAAGGCTCCAGACACTCTCGCAGCGATGGCCCGTGCGGGCCGACACAGGGCGGAAGAGCATTTCTCTTCCGTCCGATTGGGCCAGAGACTCGAGGACTGGCTGATTCAATTCACATCTGGCTGAGACGTCGGAACAGCTTTTCGACGCGCCTAGGTGCCTATATCCGACGGTCGCTTAACTTGACAGACCCCTCAGGATGTCTATATGACGACCGTCGCTTAACTTGACAGATCCTCTCAGAGGATTCCGACGCCAGGGACGGATTGTCCGGACCTGGGAGCAAATCGGAACGCACTCGGGGATCGGTGGTAGGACTAGGCATGGTGAGCTTTCGCCAGGTCATGCTCTTGGTCGCTGTTTGCTGGGCCTGCGGATCCTCGGAGCAAAGTGGACTTGAGCTGTCAGCGGAGCGACCCACGCAGGCTGTGCCGACCATGTCGTCGACGTCGGCAGTGGTGGAGACACCGGTACCCGCGGAAGCGCCGGCGCCCGCCGAGCGCCTAGACGCACACCGAATGCAAGGGCCTGCACGATCCCTCTGCGGCGTCGTGCGACGCCTCTTGAGTGGCCCCGTCGAGTGCGATCAGATCGGTCTGCGTGAGCGCGACGACAATCTTCTTCGGGTACGGCAGAGCCTGGATCCACAAGGGCCCTGGCTCGCCACTCACTTCGTCGAAATCCTCCTCGACGAGCAGGGACTCGACAGCCAGTGCGCGCTGCTCGTCCAGACCGCCGAGGGGTGGTTCGCCAACGGGCTCGATGGGATGCTCTGCGCGAACTCGGGCAGCGTTCGCGTCCACGTCGGAGCGGTGATGCGTTGGGAGCCGTTCGGGCTCGGCGGAGCGAACCGGCTAGTCGTCGAGATCACCGAAGACATGAGTCACTTCGTAGAAGGGGAAGAGAGTCACACCGAGCTACTGATCTGTGGAGAAACGGAAGGACGCATTGCGTGTCACTGGATGCGCGTCGGGGCCAGCTTCGTCGAAGGTGACCCCGAGCTCGTGATGGTGGACTCCCCACAGCCCGCCGATTGGAGCGCTGAAATCACCTTTCTCCCCGGCGACCGCATCCGAGTTGGAGAGCACAGCGCGCCAGCCGATCGACCGCGCCCTCCTCCAGCCGCCGGACTCTACGAGATCCGCTTCGATGTCGCCGCACGGCACTAGCGTCGGTCGGCGTGCTCGCCGAGGGCATCCATGTCGCGTCATCAGGGACAGAGCTCTGTGGCGTTGAGTTCGGTCGGGGGCTCTTCTCCGGCGAACAGACACCCCAGCGGACTCGAAACTCCAAGCCACGAGGTCGTCATCGCCGTGCTCCAATTGTCAGCGTCCGCTCCGATCGAGAAGTGGACCACTTCAGTCGGGTCGAACTCCCCCTGAAGTTGTCTTTGCTGCGTCGTGCCGCCCGGCCCAAGGAGATTGTAGAGCTCGATGATCGGCGCGCCTGTTCGGCTCGTTGCGATCTCGAGTTTCTCCTCTGCACCTCCGACGACGAACGGCTGGTAGCGGACGTGCAGCACCTGCTCGAGGCGAGTGCTCCGTCCTGACGACAATCGCATCGAGCTCGGTGCGAACGCGCTTCCGATCTCGGACCCGCTTGCGGAACCAGTGAGACGGCGTACTCGGATGATGTCGTTGAGATCTCCGTTCCAATCCCACTCGATCGCAAGTCCGACCTCGTCGTGAGGGTACGAATAGTCCGCAATCGCGAGGCCAGGGGAGGATGCTGTGAGGACGACGGCCCAGCCCCCGTCTGGAGGGGTGGCGCCTGCGCTCGTCGAGCGCATTGCAACCGTCGCCGCCACAACCCCGTACCCAACGAGTTGGTTGGTGATCACCGCGATGTTGTAACTGTGTTCGGCGCTGAGTACGGGAGTTGTCAGAAACAACTGCTCATGACAACTGAACGGAGTAGACGCCGGGGTGCACCCGTGGTCGATCGCGATGCCGAAGTTGGGTGGAGATCCAAAACCGCCACATTTCGGATTCGACGAGTTGTTGACGAGGACGCCGAGCAAATGCTCATCGTGAAACGTCCCATCACCCGTGTCGTCGCAGTAGTTGCACGTTTCTGTCGCAGCGGCACAGTCGAGGGTCGGAAGGCAGACCGAGTCGCATTCGCCGACGCCATTTGTGCCGCAACTCGTCGTACAGGGCACGTTTGTCTCGCCGGGAAAGCACGTGAACGTCTCATCGATTTGCGTATCGTTGTCGTCGTCGCAACCGTTGCAGTCTTCAGCCGCGGTGCACGTGTCGAGGGTGCAAGATGCTGAATCGCACGTTCGAGAGCCGGTTGTGCCGCAGGTCGGATGAACACAGG
>JAVJHY011539300.1:0-11786 GCA_035593235.1 Phascolosoma agassizii | reverse complement strand
GAAAAAGCGGCTGCCCGGTTACAGCCTCCTGTTGAACCAACGCCGTCGCACATTGAAACCTTCATTCTTCTTCAGCGCGAGTTGGCCAACCACGTGCATTGTTTGTTCGTGGCGGATTACCGACTTCACTTTGTCGAACCTGCTTGCCGAAGTCGGTCGATGGCTGGATACCAGAACGTCGATGTTCCGGATGGAACTCCAATCCATTTAGGCAAAAAGACCGCCGCCAACATAGCGCAGACCAATTACAGGACAGATTCTCAGCCCCACGCGGACAAACAAACACCGTAAAAGAAGGGCGTGCGCAAAATGGGCGGCTACCGTGAAAACCCTATCCATCCCAGCAATAGCAACTGAATAAAAAAGCGGACTCTACGCAATTCAGGGACAATAAAAAAACGCAGATTAATACTTGACAGCCTAGGAGTTTTTGGAAGAATATGCGGGGTGGGTAACTATTTGGAAACTCTAACCCGTTTTTTTCGAGGTTTTCGGCTGCTAGCACCAATTGCCAAATCACTTTTTTTGTAGTATGAGCGGTAGTTTTGCTAGCTTCAAAAACCTCGGAAAAAACTGGTGATAGTATCGAGATAATTACTGAGTTCGTGGAATCCAATCAACCTCACTGAGTCACACCTATGCCGCGCAGATCACCCAAACTAGCAGGTGGTTTCACACTGGTCGAATTGCTCGTAGTGATCGCCATCGTCGGCGTACTGGTTGGACTGCTGCTCCCAGCCGTCCAAGCTGCCCGCGAATCGGCCCGGCGCACCCAATGCCAAAACAACCTACGCAACCAAGCTGTCGCTTTGGCAAACTATCATGCCAGCCATGGGCGACTGCCCCCTGGAAGGAATTCAGGAAAAATTGATCCCGAAGGACCGGTCCTCGGTTATTCATGGGCGGCATACACACTGCCTTATTTGGAGGAGGTGCCTCTCTCTCGTTCATTGGATTTCAACTTGCCCTGGAATGCCCCTACCAACAAGCAGGCGGTGGAGACACCCCTAGCATTGTTTCAATGCCCCAGTGCAGACGAAGTATTTGCCGGCGAATCGGACTACAGCGGCATCAACGGCTCTGCAATGCTCACGACATCTGGCATGGAAGATTTAGGTTTCAATCCTGAAGACTTAGCCAAGATATTGAATCGTGGTGTCCTCATTCCAGGCCTAAATCTCAAGGATGGTATCAATTTCGGGCAGGTGACTGATGGCCTCAGCAACACCCTAGCTATCGCTGAGTCGCCTGTTACGTCAGCAGAGCAAACGAAATATTGGGCGAGCGGTACGATCTGCATGTCTCATGACAGCGGAGGGGTCAATAGTCGAAAAAATGGGATATTCAGCGCTCACCCAGGGGGAGCCTACGCAGCGCGCGCTGACCAATCGGTATCCTTCCTAACACAGGCCATATCTGAAAAGGTTATTGGCGCACTCTGCACTCGGGCTGCCGGCGACTGAGCACGCGGGCTGCCGGCGACTGATTTGATGAATGAGCATTCTATTTCAACCGGAACGTGTTGAGGTTTTACGTGGGAGAAAGAACTCCCTTTTGTAGTTTTTTTTTTATGGAGGATTTGATGATGAAAGCTTTGATGAACACCCTCATGACGTGCGCAGTACTCGGGATGATGTGCACTAGCGCCTTTGCGGGCGGCGGTGGAGGCGGCGGTGCAAAAGGTGATGGGACCATTGTGGTCAAGAATGAAACTCCGGGAACGGTTATGGCGGTTGCTGTTGGCTCTGCAGCTCCCGGCACCGTTTCCGAATTCCTAGCCCAAGGCGCGCAGTTTGTACAACCTGGAGATACGGCCTCCTTCTCGGTGGCTGCCGGCGACCATTCTGTTTCGGCGATCTTCATTGTCGATGCCCCCCCCACTGTATTAAATGTGGATAGCACGACTGCTACAGTCGTTAGTGGTCAGACGACCAATATCGGAAGTGATGCCGTAGGAAATCTAGTTCCTTAACTAGATATCCATTGCTTTAGATGGTTTTTCAGAGGAGCGTTGCGGGCCGCACATTGCGGTCCGCAACAATTTTTAAATCGTGTGTAAACCACAGCGGCCGCTGACTTGCTCTTAACCATTCTCCGCAGCACCGGGATCCTGGTCGGCGCTTCGGCGCTGGCCGCAAGCTGGCTCGACATTCGATCCTATGCGGCCGCTTGGCTGGGAACAGTCCTCTTATTTGCGGCAGTGGCAGGCTTGAGCCCTCGCAAGGCCGGCGCGGCAGGCTTTCTATTCGGGCTGATCTACATGTTCGTTGCCCTTCAATGGGCGCCTGGCATGCTGGCGATCACGCTTGACTGCGACAAGGATCAGTGGACGCCTTGGATGGTGTTTCTGGCGATAGCCAGTTGGGAAGCCATCCCCTTTGCGATGGTTAGTTCAGCTGCTGCGTCGGCCGCCGCACGAACGATCCCCCTCTGGGCTTGTGCAAGTGGCTGGATCGTGATGGAGCGATTCTGGCCAAGAGTTTTTCCGTGGTCTTTCGCTCACACTCAGATTGGCTTTCCGCCCATGGTGCAGGCCGCGGAATTGGGCGGTATTTACTTGGTAAGCTTCGTCTTTGTCTACGCTTGCTTAGACCTCGGAGTGCGAATCAGCCGCAAGGATTTTGCTCCACGGCTTGAAACATGCGTACCCATGCTACTCGTTGTGCTGTGTCTTACGTTCGGCTGGTTTCGAATCACATCGATTGAAGCCTCCCTCGACAGAAAACAGACGATTCGCGTCGGTGTGGTCCAGGTAGTTCCGTCTCATGTGGACTCGATGAAAAAGATGCATGTAGCGTCGGAGCAACTTCCCCCGGTCGATCTTTTAGTTTGGCCCGAGTCCACTCTGGGTTCCTACTCATCGGCGGTTGAAGGACTGAGTAGTATCCGCCACGACATAAAGATCGCCCACATGCCGTTTCTCGACTGGAAACAGGCTGGCGGACTCAAGTCCTGGCTACTCGTTGGGGGCAAGACATTTGAGCCAGGCGCAGGCGAGGCGGGGCCTTACTACCAAACCGCCTTCCTGATCGACACAAAAGGCGAATTCCGCGGACGGTACCATAAACGAACGTTGATGCCGATCGGGGAATACATGCCTCTGGAACAAACCTATCCTCAGCTTCACGATTGGGCCCAGTTGTCGAAGCAGGCCGCTTGGGGTACGAGCGACGTCCCGCTCGAGGCCAGCGGTGGCGTGCCAATCGGCGCACTTTTGTGTTACGAGGACATTGTTCCAGAAATGGCGCGCCGGTCTGTAGCGCAGGGAGCGGAATTGCTCGTCTCACTCATCAACGCCTCCGCTTTTAAAGATTCGGTCGCGCTAGAACAGCATCTGCAACTAGCTACGTTGCGGTCGGTGGAGAATCGCCGAACGCTCATTCGATGCTCAGGGACTGGCGTATCGTGTTGTATCACGCCGACGGGAAAGATTGTGACGCGCCTTCCACCTAATAGCGAAGGGGAATTTGCAGTGGAGGCGCAACTGAATAGAGGCAGAACTATTTACAACCGATTCGGCTATCTGTTTCCACATCTGGCTGCGGTCATGTTGGGAGTCCTTGCACTTAAGGCCTACCGTCCCTAGAGCGGATTCGTAATTGCTGTAGCGGGGACGTCTCGTCACCGCGGGTCTTATTCAGGTTCTTTTCGCGCGGCGGCGGGACGCCACCGCTACGTGGACTCCAAAAACGACCTAGCGGCAACGCAACGCAAAGCATCACCATCACAACCAGCAAAGACATTCTCGTTGGTTCAGGTACTGCTATCGAGATGTTTGGCGGAGCATTACCTTTCCCGAAGTTCGCCCGCCAGTCGGTGAGACTGCCCAGATTGGGATCGCGCTGCCAAGATAAGAAGTCTGCTCCGTCGACGTCGCCATCCCGGTCGAAATCTCCTTCCACCCGACCGAAGTTCGTCTGCCAGTCGGTGAGACTGCCCAGATTGGGTTCGCGTTGCCAAGCCAAGAAGTCCGCTCCGTCGACGTCGCCATCCCGGTCAAAATCTCCTTCCATCCCTAGAACAGGCACAGCTTGCAACCGTATGGTGAAATCGTAGGTTGGGCTGGACACACTCTTGTCAGGAACGTCAATCGAAAAATTCTGCCCACTAGCAACTTCACCGACCTGCACGATCCCCCCCGAGAACGTGATCAAATCGGCCTCGTGCGTGATGTCTAGAAAACTAGTCGATGTCACTGCAGGATTTCGATCTGGAGTGTCAAAGTCTAATCCGCTCACGCCAGGTATTGCAAGTTCGCTGAGGCGCAAGAACTCACTACCGATACCACTCCCAAGTTCGATTACAAAACCATTCCAAACGGATTTCGTCTTGTTTTCCGCACTGCCAAGTTCAATAAAGTATTCGGTTGTGCCACTCACCTCAGGAGAATTTGCCACAGGTACACTGATGTCTATTGGACTGAGTCCTACGATATCGATGCCCACCAACGAGATTCGATTTGGATTGCCAATTCCAACATCATCATTGTTGACAACCACGGTCTCTCCCGATGGAACGCTCTGCGACATGCCAGGCCCAAAAATGGTGGGTAAGCCCGAAAGCACGCCTCCTTGAGCAGCATCACCGATAGTAGCCAATCCCATCAGCCCAATCAAAATTGACACGATTGCGTTGGAGTTTCTACAAACCACCAGGTTGCTCCTTGTGCTCATATCTAAAATAGCCTTCGGGAATCCGGCACCGACAACAGCCCATCGCGATAAGACATGATGGCATTGCGTTAAATCGACCAAAACTAGGGCCCAACGACCGCCCTCCTCCCAGGACCCCCATTTTACCAGACCTGACTAAAGGCAACAAGAACGTATCTTCTCAACCGCTAGCAGTGACTTGGATTAATTGGGCGAGGGAGGGAAACTCGAATTTTCGGGCGATCCGGTCTCGGAAGTAGTCGTAGGCGCTGATGCCGTGCAGCTTGGCGGTTTGGACAATCGTTGTGAAGATGTCCATTGCGCGGGCACCGCGAGCGCTGCGGCTGTGCAGGCTCGCATCGCGACGCCGCGCGCTCACGCGTGCCTGAAGCTCCGATGCGTTGTTATGCAACGGAACTTCCGAAACGGAAAGCACCGTCAACAACTCGTCTTTCTTCAACGCCGTCTTCGCAATGCGCGCATCGAGATCCTCGTAGCCCGTTCGCGTCGAAAAGAGTTCGCCGAATTCTTTTCGTAACATTTTTGCCAACTCCTCCGTCGGACCATCGCGATAACGCTGCAGCGATTGGTAGTAGTCCCAGTAGCGATCCAAGAACTCTTCGAGTCGGTTCTTATGACGAGGCGCTAGGGGCGACAGTTTTTCGTAATGTCGTCCCGCATCCACTTTTCCGAGGAAAGGGCAGCACAACGCCAACTTCTCCGTAAGGAACTTGAACTGGCCCGCATCGTCGCACACGATCGTCTCGACGACCGGCACGGACGTTTGATGACGATAGTGGACGATGGCCGACGCTTGCTCGATGGCCGTTCGCAGTGGACCGTTGCCCTCGCCAAACCAACCGTCGAGCAACGTCGCGAGCGACTCTCGGTCGAATGAAGCATTACCGACCTCTTCGATCTTGCGTTGCCATTTTTGAGGGAGGTTGAACGACGCTTGCAACAACTGAGGGTTTCCTGGCCCCCTTGAAAACGCAAATCGTCCGTGTTTTGTAGGATTTCGAGTACCGTCAAGCGGTATTTGTGCGGTCGAGTAAAATAGGCCGCATAGAACGGATTGCACAAAATGTGCGTGTGCCAAAACTGGCCATCGACGCGTGCCGACGTGTCGTCGGTCTGCTGGTACAGAGTCGAGGCGAGTCCTGCCTGGACGATGGCGTCGAACTCGTCTTCGAACGAGTCGGCCGTCTTCGTCAAAATGTTCGAGACGCTGCCCGATGAAATTTGAACGTCAAAACCCTTTTGTCCAAGGTAAGTGAGGCAGGAACTCACGAATCTTCGGTTCCGTCATGTTGCCGCAGTACTTGAGCGACAAGATGAGCGACCGCAAGTTCGCGCCGAAGTCGCCTTGGTCATAGCCGCCCAGGAGCGGCCGCAGAAATGTTTATTCTCCGACTTCGAGTAATACACATGTCGCACGAACTGGAGGTTGTGCGACTTGATCTTGATGTCTTGGACGATGACCGTTGCGTTTTCGACACGCACCGCATCGGGGGAAGTTTTTCGGGGGCAACTGGACACTCGATTGTTTCCTCGATCGTCAGGTCTTTGAAAGTGCGGCGATCTTGAGCAGAAGTCGACTTCTTGGCGCGACGTTTAGCTCGCCGTTTTTCCGACGAGTGGTGGGCTCTGGGCTTCGAGCCTTTACCGGTCATCTTGTCCTTTTTTTTCTTGGAGAGCTGTTCCTTGAGCCGCTGAACCTCGTCTGCAAGCGACTGCCTATCGGCACTGAGTGTCTCAACGACATTCAGCAACTTCTCGACCGCCAACTCCGCCTCGACCGGCAAATCCCCCGCCAAGGCCAAAAGACCCTCGATCTCTTGCAGTAGCTCGTGGATGGATAAACGGCTCATACCCCAGTTATACGCAAGCAACGACCCCGACGACTGCTAGCGGTTGAGAAGATACCGTTTCAGGCCGAAAAATCGCTGTAACACCCGTCATAAAACGCGGATTCTACCCAGACCGCTCATTTTCCCGCGATTTAGCGCTCCGTATTGCCGATTTCGTCGTTACACTGGAGCCCCATTGTACTAAAGCTGTACTAAAGCGTTCACCTGCCCGTCGGACCCGACTGGGCAATACCGCCCCCGAGAGGGCAAGACCAATTTCTTCAGGAGACTCGAGCGATGCAACCATCATCCTTACAGAGGGTTGAAACGAATTGGGAGGACGAAGAGAACAACCGTCACGTGGCTGTTGCCGTGGAATTCACGCGCACAGACAACACGGTCGAGATTCACTCACTCACTCCTCAGCAAGTCACCTTCCTCTGCCCCGAGTCGAACAACCCGCTGCGAAGCATCGGTGTCTGGACGGACAAGGGCCGCGAGTTGCTCGCCAAACAACTGCACGCCGCCGGTTACTTGCCGCAACTCGAAGAAGAAATCGAAGCGTCGCTTGCTGTGTAAACGAATTGTGAAGAGTGAAATTGGAAGAGTGAAACTCAACGGCAACGCCATAAGGTTTTACCCTTCACCATTCTTTCATCTTCGTTTTGCTGGAACGACGAATATTTTCGGCTGGAAACGTCCCGGGACTTGACCGGGAATCAGCTGTTGTTGGATCGCTTCTGCGTTCGTCTTCGTTCCCCATTGGTCAAAGGTGACTTTGACTTTCAGGGTTTGATTATTGCGTAGTACTGTCAGGGTGACGGTGTCTCCCGCTTTCTGCTTGGCGATGCGCTGCGTGAGCGCGTCGAAATCAGCGACTTTCTCGCCATTGAATTCAGTGATTCGATCGCGGGCTCGAATGCCTGCTTTGTCGGCAGCGCCGTTTTTGACCACGCTATCGACATTGCCTTGGATGCCGAGCTTCGCTCCTCCTCGCACGATGACGTCTGTACTGGCGGGGAGTTGCTGTTTGAGTTTTGCGACCGCTTCTGGAGAAAAGTTTGTGCCATAGAGTTCAATGCGCCGGACATGAGGCACTTTGACCAGATATTCGACCGCAGAACCGTCGAGCGGAGCAACATGTAGGCTGATCGTGGACGCATGAGGCATATTAGCCAAATGTTGTAAGCCTTCGTTGCCGCCCTGCCACAGAGGTCCAATCTCCACTTGCAGCAGGTTGCCGACACCGAGAATTTGGACGTCTCGCTTAACAACTGCCCCAAGCTTAACAAGTGTCTCCTTGGCAGTCTGCTCACGCGCCTCCGACAACAAACGCGTTGCCATGGCCGACTCGCGAGGACGATTCGTCAGGTGGGCGAGCTGTTTCAACGCCGCGAACCGCACGTCTTGCTCTTTCGATTCCGACCATTGCAACAAAATATTAATCGCCCGTGTGGAACTCTCTAGCGAGCCTGTCTTGGCAACCTCAGCCACCGCTGCGATGGCTGGCGGGCCGGCTTGTTCGAGTTGCTGCTGAGCCCGCTGACGCACATCAAAACGGTCGTCGTCGAGTTGGAGCGTCCATTGCTCGATTTCCCTTTGCTCGATTACTTGTGCAACAGCGGCGATTGTAGCCTGCTGGTCAGATTCCGCCGTTTCAGCACGCAGCACACTCGTAGCGCAGCACGCCAAGACTGCGAAAAACAGTAGGCCGAGCTTGTGGCAGCAGTTTGCGAGAGGAAACATTACGTCAGCAACAGGGTTCGGATCCGATAGCAATAACCGCGATGCAACGCATCGCCGGAGCAACCGGCACCACCATTGTACCATTTTTTTCGGTTTGATCAGGGGCAATTTTTGTCCGCGACCGCTTGCGGTTTCGCCTGCCCGTTGTAGCCGTGCTCGGCTTCGATTAGGCTCGGTCAGATGAACTTCGCACTCCTAGGAACCGACCCAGAAAGCATCGCCCTGGCCCAAGCGGCCGAGAAAGCGGGCCACACGATCGTCTGGTGCGGCGATGTCGATGCTGCCAGCCCACTGATGCCGAGCTGGCCGGCGGAAGATTTGGGCGACGAGTGGGAAGCCCTGCTCGATCGTGATACTGCGGACGCGGTGATCGTAGGCCGTGGCCAAGCGGCGGCCAGTTTGCGTGCCGAGCAAGTCAATTTGCTGACGAAAAACGACGTGCCGATCTTGACCAGTTTTCCGCTCCTCGATTCGGTACTCGCCTACTACGAAATCGACATGGCCCGTGGCGAGAGCGATGCGGTACTCATGCACTTCAATCCGCTGACCGAGCAGCACAGGCTCGTCGAGCAGTGCAGCGGGTGGATCGCTTCAGGTCATCCGGAACTGGGCTCTATCGAACAAGTTGTTTGGGAACGACCGCTCAACGAGCGAACGCAAGAAAACGTGTTGTGGAACTTTGCACGCGACGTGGAATTGTTGTCGCACATTTCGGGAGGTCTCAACCGACTAGGGGCCTTGGGCTCGCCCGACGAGACAGCAACCTACGCGGGCCTGAGCGTGCAACTGCTCGGCAAAAGCGAAGTCCCTGTGCGCTGGCAGGTCGGGCCGGTCGAGCAGGACACCTCGCCACGGTTGGTGTTGATCGGCCAACATGGAAAGTTGACCGTCGAGTTTGACGAAATCGACGCCGCATCACAAGCCATCAAGCGTTTCGTTGACGCAGTAACCGCCGTCAACGGAAGTGCCAGCACGTGGCCCCAAGCCCTGGCAGCCATGGAACTCACCGACACGATCGAAATCAGTTTGCGCCGCGGCCGGATGATCGAAGTCCATCAACAACAACTGACCGAACAAATGGCCTTCAAAGGCACCATGTCGGCGCTCGGTTGCGGAGTGTTGATGTTGCTGCCCCCGCTGCTGCTATTTTGCGGTTGGGTAGCAGAGCTTGTTGGATTGCCCGTGCATGTGGCTAGGTCTTGGCGGTACATTCTGTTGGGGCTGTTATTAGCCTTCTTAGGTTTGCAGCTGATTCCAAAATTGCTGTTTAAGAAGAGTCCAGAGGCCAGAGTCGAGAGGCCAGAGGCCAGAAAAACGAACGAGTAGATCTCGCCACTCACCACCAGCCAGACACATACCACCAGCCCCATACCCTCAGGAGAATTGCAAAGTCAGGAACCAGGCAGTTTGCGTCAGTTTTTTGACAGGATTAACAGGATCGACAGGATGGTTGATGAACTATTTCCCCTTATCCTGTCGATCTTGTTAGAGCCTATCCCAAAACTAAAAGTGCATAGAAAACAAGCAGAAATTAACCACGGAGACACGGAGAACACAGAGAAGAATGTGTAGAATTACCGGATATTCCGTTATTTTTAATCCGAATGTGTTTCTCCGTGTTTCTCCGTGTTCTCCGTGTTTCTCCGTGTTTCTCCGTGTCTCCGTGTCTCCGTGGTTATTTCTCCGTGGTTATTTCTGTTGGAAGTTCTGGGATAGGTTCTTAATCCTGTCAGAATTTCTTGACTCGCTGATTGGTCACTTGAAAACGACTTTGCAATCCTCCTTCCCCTTACCCTCCAACACCAGCCTCTAGCTGCACCTTGGCTGGTTCTTCGACTGCTTCCTCGGGCTTGTTGGCTTCATAAAAACGCAGCAGCTTGCCGAGGTTGCAATGGGTGTAAGGCTCGTCGCACGCGGGGGTCGACTTGCCGGCGTTGGCGTACCACATGTCAAGCGTTTCTGGCGCGAAAACGGCGTTGTGCAAGTTCGATTTCATCGCGACGGGGCGTTTGATGATGTCGATCAGAACTTGCGCGTCAATCTTGCCGTAATTTTCTTGCAGTCGTTCGCTAAGCTTCTTCGCGCGATCGCCTGCCGAAAACATGACGGTGTCCTCAGGCACCAGCGGCAGACGCTCGTCTTGTTGGCCGGGCGTCAGCACTTGGCAAATGTCCGGCGTGCAATAGAGGCCGCTGATGCCGGAGATGCCAATCCGTTGAGGATCGATCCCCGGCAATGCGGCAAGCACATCAAAAGTGCGTCGCGAGTCGAGCATTCCTTGCGGGAGCGACTCGACAAAGAGCTTGCTATTGCGTGCCAGCTCCTTGCGTCCGCCCGGCAAGGCACGTTCGCCCTAGTAGGCAACTTGAACATGATCGCAGGCACCCCGCGCAGCGCGAGCGAGGAACACAACATGCGTACCAGCTCGTAGTTACCGTTAAGGATGTGCAGGCAAATCACCGCCGGTCGCGCCGGAGCGCCGGGCTCCATTCCGTCGGGCAGATAATAATCGGCAGGCACCGTATTGTTGGGTTCGTGCGGAGTCACCACAGGCGAAGGATTAGGTCAGCCGATAGATGCGATAGCCACTGCGGGTCGCCGTTTTTTTCACCTCGACGCGAAAGGGATCGGCATTGAACGTTTTCTCGACGAGCCCCGAGGCTCCGAAAAAAAGATCCTCGTCTGCGGAGTCCTTCGCCGAAGCTTGACGTCCGGCGAAGGTCGTCAGGCAGAATAACGCGATCATGGCAAGAATCCACGATCGTCGTGCATCCCGTTCTAAGCAGTGAATCCTAGAAGTCATGTGAGTTACTTTTCCTTTCGGAGGAGGCAAACAGCGAAGCAGCGGCCAGCGGGCCATTGTAGACGCATCCGCAAAGCCACGAAAGTTTTTTTGGGGCACCTTCCGTCTCAATAACACCTACTTCCAGCAACAATAACCCCGATCTAATCAGATCGCCGGAAAACACACTTCTGGCAAACTTTAACGGTTAGGCGAAAGCTGCGGGCCAGATGCTGCCGATGACTTCTGACAAAGGCCAACCTCCTTTGTCATGGCCACTGTGCCAATGCTTTTTTGTGATAGCATTCCCAAGACGGAAGACTCTACGTGCCGAAGTTCAAAGTCAACAATCTGCGTAGCTTGTTAGCAGTGCTTGCACTCAGCTTCACTGGCTGCGCTGGCCAGTGGTGCCGATTGCCTGATGAAGTCGCCTCTACATTCAATCAAACGCAATTAGGCTGGGAAATACAAGACGTCTGCAATAGCTGCGCGCTCGACAGTTGCGTCAGCGGCAGCGAGGTTGATTGTAGCTGCGACGGCGATGTTGATTGTCGCTACAGCGTACAAGTCCACGACGACGCCGTCCAACTCGTCGAGCCCGAGTCAGCCCGTCGCCCACGCATCGTGGTAGGCCCGCCTCCAGTGCCCTACGAGCCCCCAATGCCACCGAAGTTCTTACCGGTACCTTCGAGTAGCGTGTTTTCTGGCGTTAGTTACTAAGAACCTATCCCAGAACTTCCAACAGAAATAACCACG
>JAVJHY011539191.1:0-11791 GCA_035593235.1 Phascolosoma agassizii | reverse complement strand
TTCCTGCCCGATCGTCCACGGTCGCGATCTCGACAGCGTCTTGGTGATCTCGCGGCCCATGGCTTGGGGTATCTCGCTCGCTTCGGCCACCACCCGGTCGAGGGTGATTCTGGCCTCGGTCTCGGAGTACTCGATCGAGATCGCGGTCGGCTCTGGGATCGCCAAGGCGTTGTGGCTCCAGGCATGCACCGCCTCCACCACCGCACCATCTGGTGCGTTGCGGATCGCCCAGGCCAGGGCGGCGACCGAATTGGGGGAGCCGTCGATGCCAACGATGATGCGGCTTCGAGGATCATCGATCGGAGCCTCCGCCGGCACGACGGCCACGGGAACGGCGGCGTGGCTGACGACGTGGCAGCTCACCGAACCGAGGATGCTGTCTACGATCGCCCCTCGGCCCCTGGTGCCAACGACGATCAGGTTCGCATCGGTCCCTTCCTCAACCAGGGCTGGACCAGCGGCTGAACGTACGAGCACGAGCGGATCGACCGCTTCGGAACGCACCTCGGCCAGCAGCTGCTCGGCTTGACGCCGTGCGGCTTCGGCAAAATCTTCGGGCGGAGCCGGTGGGGGCGCGCCGAGCATGGGGTCTGACAGGGCCCACGCCGGATATCGCCAGGCCGCCACCGGCCGAATCGGCCCAAACCGCTCAACGCGGCCAGCGGCCCAATCCAGGGCATGATTCGAACCGGGTGATCCATCGATCCCTACGACGATGCCACCGCGACCGAGGGTCTCGGACGAGGAGCCCGCGGTCTTATCAGAAGTCGTACTCATGGCTCCAGCATGGCGCATCGAGCCGTGACCTGCGAGGGGAGAAGGTCACAACGCCGAGCAGCCGGATTCAGGTCTTCGCTCATCGCACGATGGCGGCGATGAGATCCAAACTCGACAGGATGCCGACCGGCTGGTTGCCCCTTCGCACCAGGAGATGGTGGATCTTGGCGTCGAGCATCAAGCCGGCGGCCAAGACCACCGACGCGTCGAACTGGATGTCCAACACCCGAGAGCTCATGATCGCCGACACCGGTTCGCCGTAGGCCCACTCCTCGACAAGATCCGACGAGGTGATGATTCCGACCACCTCACCCATCTCATCAACAACCGGTAGGCCGTGAATACCGAGGCCGAGCATCAGCTCTCGTGCCCGGCCCACGACGGTGTCGGGATCGAGCGTCACCACACCGGTGACCATCAGGTCATCGACGATCAGCTCGGTTGGTGTCCCACTCCCTCCCTCGCCGGGAGACGCTCCCATGTGCTACCCCTCGCTGTTCAGGTCGACTACTTCGAGATCCTCTTCTTTAAGATCCTCTTCTTTAAGATCCTCGGCTTCGAGGTCGTTCTTCTTCGGCACGGTCCATCGCAGCACCGTGCCCTTCGACGCTCCCCGTTCGATGAGAAATGAACCATCGAGACTCAGCGCGCGGTCGGCCATGTTGGCGAGACCGCTACGAACCACGCCGGGTCGGATCCCGATGCCATCATCGATCACCTCAACGCTTACATCGTCACCAACCTGCAGATTGACAACACCTCGCTTGGCGCCGGCGTGTCGGGCCATGTTGGCCAAGCCCTCTCGCACCACCGGGAGCAGATGCCCGATGATCGATTCATCGGTGACCTCGTCAACGCGGCCGAAGAAGTGGAGCTCGGGAGCGAACCCAAGGCTTGTCTCCATCTCGGACACGATCTGGATGACGCGTTGTCGAAGGCCTTGTGGAGGCTCGACTTCATGACGAAGGCCGTAGATCGTCGACCGGATATCGCGAATGATGTCGTCGATCGTGTCGACGGCGGCATGCACCTGGGCGGCCACCTCAGGCGTCTCGATGCGGTCTGGGAGGCCCTGGAGCCCGAGGCCAAGGGCGAAGAGCCGCTGAATCGTGTTGTCGTGGAGATCGCTGGCGATGCGATCATGATCCTCGGCGATGGCGCGCCGCCGGTTGGCCACCGCCACAGCGGCTTCGCTGCGGATCCGTGCGGTCAGATCTCGAACGGCGGCGATCGTCATCGGACCGGCGTCGGTCTTGATGTGGGCGAGGCTCACATTGATCGGGAAGGTCGATTCGTCGGCTCGTAGGCCTTCGAGGTGTTGGGACGCACCCATAGGACGGTTCGTTGGCGACTCGGCATACCCTGTGCGGTGATCGAGATGTACCTTACGATCCTCGGGCGGCACGAGGTACTCGACCTCACGTCCGGCGAGGCTGCCCGCCGGATAGCCGAAGAGGCGATCGAGCGCTGGATTGGTTGCGCGGATCATCCCGGATTGATCGACGAGGATCAGGCCGTCGGCTGAGCCTGTCCAGAGCGGTTCGCTCGAGATGTTCATGCCGGCATAGTCGACCACAGACGCAGCATATGGAGGCGCACCGCGAGGCGCACGAACTCGAGTTACCGAGGTGATCAGGAGATCCGTCGGCCAGTCAACTGTTCGGGAACGATCTGTACGTACCGGTGCCGGGTTCCCTCTTCGGTCCACGGCTGGACCGCGGCGTCTTTGGCGTCGAGCAGATCGCCGAGACGCTCGATCTCGTTTGCCGGGCCCTTCACAACCACGCTGTCGCCTGTGTGGGTGCGCTCGTCGAGCGCATCCACCTCGAAGGCCACCGCCGCACCGAGTGTGGCGGCAGCGAGCTTCAGCCCCGCTGCGGTCCGCAACAAGACGGTGCCGTTGTGCACTCGGTAGTTGACTGGGAAGATGTCGGGTTTACCGAGGATGCAGATCGCTAAGCGCCCCACCTCGTGTTCGCCGAGGATCCGCCAGCACTCGGACTCGCTCAGCTCTTCCAAGCCAGATTCGGGGTTGTGGGCCATGGCCCATACTGCGCCACTACCGCGACCCAGATCAATAGAGGCGTTCGTCACATCGGGGCGGATCAGGTAGGGGTGGCGGGTGGGTTGAGCTCGGCTGCTAGCGAGTCCAAGAAGGCGCGCACGCTGGCCAACATCACCTTCCGACCATGATCGTTTTCGAGTTCGGTCATCCAACCGACCAGCTCGCGGCAGCTGCCATGGAGCTCGAGGTGCACGGTTCCCCCAAGAAACGGCTGCACGCTGAGCTCAGCGGCCAAGATGACCACCGGATTCGGTGGCATACCGATGGCCCAGCTCACTGGGAATCGAGTCGTGTTGCCCGCAACCATCGCGAAGCCGACGCTTGCTGCGAACGGTCCAACTGCGTCGAGGCCTAGCGGCAGGAGGGAGTGATGGCGATCCCAACTCGTGGCTGCCAGTTCCGACAACAGCGGTCGATGGCCATCGACCCAGCTCGCGATGCCAGGCGAGTCGCCAGCTACCTGAACGAAATCAAAAACGAACATTGCCTTCCCCCTTTCACCGCTCCAGCTGTGTGCTACCCCTGCGTCGGCACCACCGAAGAATGCCCGGGTCTATGGCTGGCCCTCCCGCCAGTTGGATAGGTCGGGAGCGTCGTCTTCCCACGACCGCATATAGACCGTCAATGCCTTGATCTGCTCGGAGGTGAGCGGCCCGGCAAAGTCCTGGGAGTACGCACTCATCTGCGAACCGGGAACCCCGACGCTCACCAGTTGCTCGATCTGCTGATCGTTGGCGCTCTGCAGGAACTGCTGGGAGTTGAGCGCCGGACCGATACCGCCCTCGCCAACAAGGCCATGACACGATGAGCAATTCAGGCCCCAGGAGCTCTCGCCGGCTCGGGCCAGCGCCGCTCGCTGTTCGGAGCGAGCATCGTCTCGCGCCGCTGGCTCATAGAAGCGGTAGAGGGGAAACAGCAGCGCCATCGCGAGCATCAGACCTGCACCGACCATCATGATGCGGGTGGTGGATCGCTCGAGTTCGTGGTCGTCGCTTTCGTAAGCCACCTCAGTGCTCCTCCGCAGCACACGCCGGGCCCCGAGCGGGCTCGTCGATCTGCGTGGTCCCGGGGGCCGGGCCGTCGATCTTCTCCCCGGTATTGATGTAGAGGAGACCATCGTCGCCCACCTCGGTGGGATGACGATCCATGCCTCGGGGCGACGGTCCGGCGATGAAGTCGCCAGCCCGATTGAACACCGAGCCGTGGCACGGACACTCGAACTGACCCGACGATTCACAGAACGGCACCCGACACCCGAGATGGGTGCACTTCTCGGAAAGGGCGACAACCTCTCCGTTGACACGGGTGAGATAGGCACGGGCCGCCGGCACCTCGACCACGCTCGCATCCGGCACTGCGTCGGGTAGGAGCGAGCGAACGAGGCCGCCGAACCCGGAGGTGGGGAGCGGCTGCAACAAGTCCCACGACGTCCACGCACCGGCGGCAGCAATAATCCCCGCTCCGGCCTTCCACAGGCGGGCCATGGCCTGGCGACGGCCCAACATTTCACTCATGATTGACTCCTCTCATCACAGTGCTCTCAAACACGGTGCACGCCACCGCCGCTCCGCTCATCACAGTTCACCGTGCCATTCCTGCCACGGCCAGACCCAGCCCCAGTTGGGGCCGCGGAAGGCGAAGCCGATCAGGGTCAAAATGATCCAGATCACCAGGAACGTCGTGAAGGTTGCAACCGCCACTCGGCGGTGATGCGGTTTGATGAACATGCTGCGATCGATATAGGGCAACGCGAACAAGCCCGTGATTATCGCGGTGGGGATGAGCACACCGGCCACCAACGGGTGGAAGTGGGCCAACAGCTCCTGGAGGGCGGCGAAGTACCAGGGGGCCTTCTCCGGGTTGGGGGTCAGGGTGGGGTTGGCCACATCTCGTAGCGGGGCATCGAAGAAGATCGAGATAACGAGAACGAGCAGGGAAACCGCCATGCCGGCAACGGCGTGGCGCACCAGAAGGTGGGGCCAGACGAACACGAGATCGTTGTCGGCCGGTTGCTTTCGATCACCGGCCAATGGCTTGCCCGGCACGATGCCGAGCACCCGGTGTCCGTCGACCGACGCAGGCTTGGAGGAGATTTGGACTGGTTGTTCGCCGCGATCAGACATCGGGCTCCTCCCGGTCGAGTTCGAGCATGGAATCCTTCCGCCAACGCCAGAGGTGGATCATCAGCACGAAGACGATCACCGCTGGCAGAACCGCCACGTGCAACACGTAGAAGCGAAGCAGCGTGGTGGAGCCAACCGTGGCCCCACCGAGTAGGAGGCCCTGGGTGTCTTCGCCGATAAAGGGCACATAGGCCGCCATCTCGGTGCCTACCGTGACCGCCCAGAAGGCGAGCTGATCCCATGGCAGGAGATAGCCGGTAAAGGACATCAGCAATGTGAGGATCAACAACACCACGCCGATCACCCAGTTGAACTCACGGGGCGCCTTGTAGGCGCCTCGGTAGAAGACCTTGCCCATGTGAGCAGCCACGGCGAGAACCATGATGTGGGCCGACCACCGATGCACGTTGCGGATGTACTGACCGAAGGCAACTTCGGTTTGGATGGTCTGGATGTTGGTGTACGCCGAACCGGGTGAGGGTACGTAGAAGAACATCAGATAGATGCCGGAGATGACCAGCGAACCGAGCAGCACGGTGGAGATCACCCCGAGGTACCAGGAGTACTTGAACCCGAGCTCGGAGCGCCGAACCTTCACGGGATAGATGTGGAGCAGGAAGCTCGACCAGTGACTGGCAGCTCGGTCTCGAGGGGTCACCGGCCTCGGGGATCGCCATATCGATCGACCGATGGTCGAGGCACGGAGCCGCTCGAAGAGGCCCGAGGTCTCGCCGGGCACCTTCGGAGTTTCCGAACTCGTCTCGTCCTTGGTTGTCACGGCCATTCAGGTACTCCCACTCCGCTCCACATACCCATCGAGAGCGCCTTCGGTGGGCAGCGCTCGATGCACAGACCACAACGAATACATGCAATCTCATCCAATAGAAGTGCGGTCGACTGTTCGGGGGCCGGCCCGGCCTCGGGCCCCGCGATCTCTTCAGCTGGAACCAGTGAGATCACCTCGACCGGACAGACGTCGGCGCAGAGGGCGCATAGCACGCACTTGTCGACGTCGAGCAAGATGTTGGCGAAGCACCGCAAGCAGCGGTTCGCTTCGCATCGGGCCTGCTCGGAGGTGAACCCGAGCTCCACCTCTGCCAGCCCAACGCGGCGATTGGTCGCCAGCGTCGGCACGTCGAGGCGATCTTGACGGTCGTAGTTGTCTTCGAGGCGGTGGAACTGCTTGAGCTCCACCATCCGTCCGGGCTGATCGTCGGCAACATCGCCTCCGAACGATCGATGGATGTCGGTGGCCGAACGTCGACCATCAGCGATGGCGTCGATCAGTGTCCTCGGACCCTTGGCGGCATCGCCCCCCGACCACACATCGGCCATCGATGTGGCCCCGGTGTCGAAGTCGATCCCGATCGTGCGCCGGGCGCTCACCTCGGGCCCGTTGGGGCCGAGGCTGTCGAGATCGATGGCCTGGCCGATGGCGAGGATGATCGTGTCGGCCTCGACCACCTGGCGGTCATCCTCATCGAAGACAGGGGAGAATCTGCCGTCTTCGTCGAAGACCGACAACACGCCGACGGTTTCGAGGCCTCGCACCACACCGTTTTCCACGACGATCCGGCCCGGGCCCCGCCGAGGGAGGAAACCGATGCCTTCGTGCTCGGCCTCTTCCACCTCGAAGTCGTGCGCCGGCATCTCATCGCGGGATTCGAGCGACATGATCGTGATCTGCTTGGCCCCGGCGCGGACCGCCGAACGAGCAGCATCGAACGCCTCGGTCATCACCCCTCGCTCGGATCCTGCACCCGGACGGTCGGCTTGGCCCCCCACGTCAGCGGTCGGCGGCGCGGTGGCCCCCGCTCCCGCAAGGTTGGTGTCGGTGTTGGCTGCGTAATCGGCCGCTCGTAGCGCGGTTCGCGCTGCGTCCATAGCCACATCGCCGCCGCCGATCACGATGACCCGCTCGCCGATGTCTACCTGGAAGCCGCGGTTCATGTTGATCAGGAACTCGATCGCCTTGAACACCCCATCGGCGTCGGCCCCGTCGATGTCCATCCCTCGGCCGAGGGTGGCCCCGATGCCCAGGAACACAGCGTCGTGGCGATCTCGGAGCTGGTCGAGCGTGACGTCGATGCCAAGCTTGGTGTTGTAGTGAACATCGACACCCATCGCCACGATGGCATCGATGTCGGCGGCCAGGATGTCGCGGTCGAGCCGATATTCGGGGATGCCGAGCCACATCGCTCCGCCGAGGCGGTCGGTCGCTTCATAGACGCTCACCGAATAACCCCAGCGTCGGAGATCGTGCGCACAGGCCATTCCGGCCGGTCCGCCACCGACGATGCCGATCGACTGCGGCCGGGCCACCCCCTCGGGAGTGGCTACCTTGCGCCACGTCTCATCGTCGCCCGACTCGGGGCCGTACTGCTCGGTGACGAACCGCTTGAGGGCCCGGATGGCGATCGGGTGGTCTATCTGGCCGCGGCGGCAGGCATCTTCGCATGGCGCCGCACACACTCGACCACAGACCGAGGCGAACGGGTTCGGCATCCGGGCGGCCAGATAGGCCTGTTCGTCGTCGCCATCGGCGATGGCGGCCACGTAGAGCCCGGCGTTGGTGTGCACCGGACACGCCGCGAGGCAGGGAATGTTCTCGTCGAAGAATTCGAGCACCATCTCAGATCCTCGACTCTCGGTGCGCCCACCACAAGACGACGAGGCAGGCCAACAAACCGCCGCCCCAGACGGTGAGACCGATCAAGTCCTGAGCGATGCGATCGAGACCGGCCACGGTGGAAGATTGCAGAACCAGGTCGGGGAGTATCACAGTGGCGAGCACAATGGCGACCACGATGACGGCCGATTTCAGCCAGGCATCGAGCCACGAGATCTCGAGGCGATCGCTTACGCCGATCAGGCGGGGGGCGAAAACGAGGGCCGCAACGGCGGCCACCAACAGATAGACGAGCAGTGCACCGGCGGAGGCGAAGAAGGGCAGCTCCGTGCCGGCCTCCGGACCCGTCGGAGACGCAGCAAAGGCCTCCTGGGCCCCGCTGGGTGCAGCGAAGTCGGCTTGGAGGTAGGCGATGACAGCATTGACCTCATCGTCGCCGAGCGTGGAGAACGCGGGCATCACGCCGGAGTAGGTGGTCCCGAGCACGGTGATCTCACCCTCGAGGCCGTTGTTGATGACCTCGTCGACGTACTCGGTGTCGTCGACATTCGGGTTGCCGAGAAGCGGCGGGAACGTTCCGGAAAGGCCGGCACCGCCCGGCTGATGGCACGACGAGCAGATTTGGCTGTAGACCTCGCCACCTTCCCGGAGGAGCGCGTCGGCCTCCGGGTCGGCTGCTGTCGCGCCTTCAGCGGTCGCGTCATCCGCGGTCTCGGTAGTGGAGGTCTGCTCGGCGTCGTCGGAGGTGGCTGATGCTGGCCCCGACAGTGCCAAAAACAGCAGGAGGGCCACCACCGCGGTCAAGGTTGGGACAACGGACTTCGCGGCTTCAAAAACGCCGAAACCGGGCGTCATCATTCGTGTACGTTGTCGCTTCATAAGACTCCCGGCGCTCTACGCGGCACGCGCGAACCTAGGAGAGGACTTTGTTCGGAGATAGGGACCTTTGTCCCTGTGTGCCCGAACCGTGTCCGACGACTTCCGGCCCTGACCTATCGCTCAGTCGGCCTGGCGCTGTCGATGCAGCGACGCGTGATGCTCGAACCAATGCTCGGAAACGGCCTCTTCGCCGGCTCCCGCGTCATAGGCCGGTGATACCAGCGAGCCAGCATCGGTGATCTCGATGATCACGATCGACCGCACCCGGTCGGCGGTGAGCGTCGACCCGAGTTCGACGAGCCGTACGAGGCCCCGGGAGAACTCCGCAGCAGAGGTGTGCACGGTGGCCAAACCCTTGAATCGGTAGCCCTTTCGGAGGATCGGATCTACCACGTTGACCTCGACACTTGGGTTGCTCGAGAGGTTCTCGACCGTGCCCGGCGAGACGAGATCAGCGAATACGAGGTGCTCATCGTCGAGCACCACCGTGGTGCCTCTCGTCCACCCAGCCATCGGCGGCAAACGGGCCGATGGGGCTGCGGGTAATTCGGGACACATGGCAGAACGACGAAACTAGGATCGTTGTGGTGCTCACCGATGCGGAGATCGAACGTTTCGAGGCCGACGGCTTCGTGGTGGTTCGCGGTGCGGTACCGAGCCCTGTGCTGGCCCAATGCCAGAGCGAGCTTCACCGGGAGCTTCGCTCCCTCAACATCGACGTGAACGATCGAGCCACATGGACTGAGCCGGTCGTGCGGTTCTGGTGCCCGGAGACGCCCGCCTTCGCCGCCGCTGGCACCCAACCGGTGCTGTGGGACACATACGAACAGCTGCTCGGCCCTGGTCGCCATGTGGAACGAGCCGGGGTTGGTGGCAGCGTTCCGGTTCGGTTTCCGAGCACCACAGACCCGGGCGACGCCGGGTGGCATATCGATGGAAGTATCACCATGGGCGACGCGTGGGGCGTGAACGTCCGCAGCGCCAACCGGGGCCTCCTCTGCCTCTTCCTCTTCAGCGACGTCGGTCTCGATGATGCTCCCGCCGAGGTGAAGGTGGGCTCGCACCTCCTGGTACCGCCAACCCTCGTGAGCCTTGGCGAAGAAGGCGGCCTCTACGACGTCCACCGGTCGGAGGCGTTTTCGGCGATCAGCGAGCTTCGGTCGGCCTTCGCCACCGGGCGAGCCGGCGATGTGGTGGTGTGTCATCCGTTCCTCGTGCATCGAGCCACGTGGCCCCATCGGGGCCGACGCCCTCGCTTGTTGGCCCAGCCCGAAATCGGTATCCACGAACCGTTCGCCCTCGCCGGCACGGGCCGCGAGTACCCGGTAGAGCGCGCCATCCTCGCCGGCCTCGCGCTGCACTGAGAATCAGGGCGGCTCAGCCGGGGAGTGGGTCGATCGTCCCCGACGCGATGGCGGCGGTGAGCTCGACGGCTCGGCTGATGTGGGCCTGGGAGGTGAGTACGTTGGTGTTGTACTGCACGATGAGACCTCCGTTGGCGAGGTTGATCAACCACAAGCGGCCGTTTACCGAATCGGCGTCGATCTCAGCGACGATCGGTCGGAGCGCCACCTCCCACCGATAGACCTGCGAAGCGGCCACCGAGCTCGGTGCGAGCGGCGTCTGGTCAGCCTGATTGGCGAACCACACAAGACCGTTTTCCTGCGCCACCGAAAGGGCTCCGATGGCGAGCTCGCTCGTACCGGTCAAGACATCGGCGCCGGCTCCAGCGTGGGCGGTGGCCACTTCAGCCGCCGCCGCGATATCGGAGAAGGAGCCGGTGTAGGTGACGAGCACGGTGGCCGACGGATGTTGCGCCAGAACGCCGGCTTCGAACCCGTTCACGTATCGCTGGCTGTCGGCCACTTCGATCGACCCGACGACCCCAACCACCTCGCTCGTGCTCGAAAGTGCCGCTAGCACCCCCATGACATAGCCCCCCTCCTCGGCCGCGGCATCGTAGGTGTAGACGTTGGCCTCACCCGAAGCTGCGTTCACCGGACCCCAGGCGAAAACGACGTCGGGATAGTCGGGCGCCGCGCCGAGCACCACCTCACCAAACTGCGATCCGTGAACGATCACGAGATCGAAGCCGCGCTCAGCGAAGGCTCGAACCGCGGCGGCGGCATCGCTCGGCGCCGCCGCATTGTCGACGATCTCGACCTCCATGTTTCCCCGCTCACCAGCCAGGATCATGACCGCATCAACCATGCTTTGGGTGGAGGCCAAATCATTACTCGCGCTCGGCGCCACCACCGCTACCTGCAGCTCCTTTTCCTCCGCTGGAGTGGCTGCCACCACCTCGAGCTCCACCCGGCGTTGAAGCCCGGCCAACGCGGATGACCCCGCGGCATCGCTAATCTCGTCGCGTCCCTCGGCTGTCAACATCGATTCCGGAACGCCCTGTGAGATCAGATAATCCCGAACGGCTTCCGCCCGCTCGAGACTCAACGCGGCGTTGCCCGTTTCCTCGTCGCTCCCGTCGGTGAACCCAACCACCTTGACCGCGACGTCGGGATAGGTCCGGAGGAGACCGGCGGTGGTGTTCAACAACCTGACTTGCGTCGTGGTCAGATCGATTCGGCCCGATGAAAAGACGATCGGGTCGACGCTCAGGACCCGATCGAGTTCCTGTTGCAAGGACTGCGACCTAGGATCGGAATTCTGCGTGGCCTGCTCGGCCGAGGTGGCGGCCACCACCGGTTCGATCACCACCAACTCGCTGGAATCCACCACCAAGGTGCCGGCCAGACGGTCGGCGGCGGCAAGGATCTCGGTTCTGTCAGCTTCGGTGGCGACCGCACCGACGAGATAGACCACCGAGCCTCGCAGTTCGGCGTCGACGGTGGTCTGGCCCATCACATCGAGCAGAACCTGCAACGGAATGCGTTGGAGATGGGCAACCGATTCCGGGCAGGGCTTGATGCCCTCGCGGCTGAGTCTCCGTGGATCGCTGAGGTTCGAGGCCGCGGCCTGATGCAAGGTTTTGAAACCGTTGAACCGGGCGGTTTTGAGCCATCGCCGCAGCGAGCGGGAGCGATGCTCGAAGCGACGAAGGCCAACAATCTGCTTGTTGGCAAGGGCGGACTCCACGGCAACGTCGTACGCATGTCGCCCATGCTCGATGTCAGCGCAGAAGAGATCGATGAGGGTTTGGAAGCAATTCGTGCGGCTGCGCATTCGATCGCGTAGGGCACTAAACCAGAAGTACGGAATAGCGAGGGGAACATCATGAGCTTGTTTATTCGAGGTGGAACGGTCATCAGCACAACTGGTGCCGAGCTGAACGACGTCCTGGTTGACGGTGAGACGATCACC
>JAVJHY011539190.1:23016-53224 GCA_035593235.1 Phascolosoma agassizii | reverse complement strand
GCCGCGATCTGGTTCTTCAGCCTCACTTGGAGATCCCGATCAACAACGCGCTTCAAAGTTACGGGGTATCGCTTCCCCAGGATCCGCACGGTACTGCGCCCATCTCTTTCCGCGACCAGGTGCCACTCCTTCCCCGGCGGAAAATCGACGCTGCAGGGAATGAAAGCACCGTCGTCGTTGACCGCGATCCAAGTGGTTCGGGATCGCGGACCTCCCATCAGCTGGAGCTCGATTTCTTGAACCGGCTTCGCGAAACCCCAGTCGGTCACGGGCTCCTTCACGAGCTCGCCGGCGACCAGCGGCCCGCCGGGTATCAATGCGAGGGGCCCATCGTGAAACCCGGCGAGCACATAGGCGGCCCCACCGAGCACAAACAGACTGATGACGATTCCCGCCAGAATCTTGATGATCTTCATGAGACCTCCCGAGGCGTTGAGATTACCAACTCCGCTCGCCAGATTGGCGTAACTCTAAACATCCGCGGCCGTATCCTCAGACGCGACCCCCACTCATCCGCCAGGAAGGACTCCCATGAGCGAAAAGATCTACATGCTGAATGCACTTTGGTTCAAAGAGAATGGGGGTGCGGAGAAGTACGCCGAGTATGCCCTAGCCGCAGCTCCCTTCGTCCAAGAGTTAGGCGGAAAGGCCCTCGACAGTTTCATGCCCGAGATGGCCTTGATCGGGGACTGGGATCCGGACCTCTTCTTTGTGGTGGAATGGCCCGACTGGGACACCTTCCAGAAGCTCCCGCAGAATCCAGGGTACATGAAGATCGCCCACCTCCGGGAAGAGGCGCTGAAGGATTCCCTTCTGATCCGCTGCAAGAAGGCGGGCTTTGAGCTCTGAAAGCAGCCGGACTCAGCCGACCATGTGGTTCCACGTAGCCCGGCCGACCATGAACCAGAGCGCCAGCGTGCTCGCCAGATAGAGACTGAATCTCAGCATCACGTGGTTGAATGTGCAGTGGACGATGCTGTGTAAAGCACGAAAAGCCACAAAGACCCATGCGGCGCCGAGGTAGAGCCCGTCCACTTGCTCCGTCGCGAACAGGGCCAAGACCACGGCGTAGAAGAGCACCGGTATCTCAAACAGGTTCTTCAGATTATCCGACGGGTTCGAAAGCGAGGGCGGCGAGATCTCGGCCATCTTTCCTGGAATGCTGAGATCAACATTGCTCATCTCGTCGCTAGTCAGGAAGGGGATTCGACGTGCGAACAGGAACACCCACACGCCTAGGGTCAGCAATATCATCGAAATGAAGGGCCCAAAGATTGCGGTCTGGGGCATGTGTTCTCCTTCGGAGCCGATGTAGCTCCATCCTGTTCTCGGGCTGCGTGAGTTGGTTCTCGATGGCGGGGCGACCCTCGGGCTCGTGTCCACTTAACTAGCACAGCGCGGAAAATTCTCAGATCAGGTCCGGGTGTCTCGTCTCAGATGCGCGACTCACCGGACCCTCGCTGCCGTCACCGAGCCGAGACGGCGGAGCAGAATGAATCCTGCGATCCCAATGAGAGGAGAGGAAAAGAGACCGGGGAAGTAGCCGCCAACCCGAATCGAGAAGAGTGCGTGAGCCAGGCCATTCGTGACTCCTGCGATCCCAAGAAACCACAAGGCCGCCGTGGCATCTCGACGAACGCTGATCAGTCCCTGACAGCTGACCCACCAGACCGCGAGCCAGAACAGGTTGAACCCAAGGAAGAAGGTCGGCGACCATGGGATGAGACCAAGCAGTTTGGGAAATTGGATGTGGAAGCCGGTCGTGAACTCTTCACTGAAGTGAAGCGACTGAAGCAAGACTGTCGTGCGGCCGACCTGAGCCGTGGCCTGCAGTTCTGGTCGGCCTGCAATCGCCGCCCCGCGCAACCCGGTGAGCAGAAGCGCCAGACAAGCGGCGACACTGAGACCAGCGGTACCCACGAGAATACTGATGAGTTCTTCGATCAGCGGCTCCGTGTTCATGGGGACCTCTTCGGGGATAAAGTGCGAATAGGTTGACATTTCGTGCTGCTCTGAAGATTCGGGCGAATCGGGGACCTCGTTGGGCCAAGCACTGCCTCGATCCAGGAGGCTAGCCAGAGCCCGGAACGGAATGAGGCCGAGGGGCTGCCAGGATCGAAGAAACCTCCGGTTCCCCCGCACAGAACATGATTCCGGATGTCGACCCTGCACTGATCGACAACAAGAAGTCGGCGAAGTGAATCAACGCTGGACTCATCTCAGAGCAGCCAACGGTAGCCGCGCTCGAGTTGCTCTCGCCCACCCTGCTCCGACACCTCTCCGTGTGCGACCACAACTCGTTCGAAGGGCCACTCCAAGATCTCTTCGAAGCAGCGGCGGAAGGCGGCGCGGTCACGCACAAAGAGACGCTCGAGCACAGACGGGGCCAGACTCCCGTAACCCCCGATGAGTTGGAAAGTGAAGCGGGTCCGTCCAGGGCTGCCAGGTCCGATATTGAAGGCCAGATCGGTTGCGATCAACGTTGCGCTGGGTCGATGGAAGAAGACGACCTCGTTGATCAGCGGAAAACCGATCATAGGAACTTGATCAAGGACTCCGGCCCAGTCTTTCTCAGGGTTGGCGGTCAGTACTTTGGCCGACTGGAGGTCCGGACGCTTCTCGTGGAGACCTGGAGCCACGAACACAGAAGCCTCAGGACAGGCTTCCTGCCATGCGCTGACAAAGAGGTGGTGAAAGCGGTTGGGCGCGATGAGGTTTGTCACCGGGCCAAGCGCCGCGACTTCTTGGACGAGATCGGCTGAGGGCGCAATCGGCGAGTGCAGGAGCAGCGCGCCTCCGGGAAGACGGATCACCGTCATCCGAGCTCCGATCTCGAGGCCAAGAAAGTTTAGAGGAGCGTCCGCGATCCAGAGGTCAGAGTCGAGCTGCTGCACTTTCTAAGAACCACCTTGGGCGCGTGGCGTTCGGCCGTTACTCGAACGAGCCGTGGCCTCAGACTAGCAAGTTCCCAAGGTACGAGATTGCTCCCGGGCCCGTCTGCCTGTACCGCAGAGGCTTCCCCACCTTCTGCGCATTGTGGTGCGACGCATGGCGGGACCCCGGATATGACGCCGAACAAACGAAGAGCAACTCTGTGATCGGAATCGAGCTCTCCGGCCTGGAAGGCGACCGAAGGCGCCAACAAGGACCGAGAGCCCGTACAGGCCAACGGGAGGTGCCGCACTCCGATTCCGAGACATCTTTCCTGATCGGAGCAGCGGGCGTGAAGCTTGACGAGGAGCGGTCCGTGGTCCGGCCTAACGGACATGGGCTTCAGGCGCGGCCGAACAAGTAGCCTCAACCAGGAGGTGACCTGGGATGTGCCGCGATTCTTCCAACGGCCAAGCTCGGAGAATCGCAAATGACCTATCACCAGATCACCTCGGAAGAACGATACATTCCCGAACTCCAGAAGGTGGACCACGGGCGCCGCCATCGCCGTGCGCACACCTCCAAATTTTAGGCCCGGGTACGACCCGGGGCGTCGCTTCTACTTCTCTGATTCGGACGGCATCGGGGTCATGCTGGTCAGCCGTGTCTGACGGACGTTGGGTCCCAAGAGTCCGATGACGCTGTCGTGTGCAAGGCCGGGCGGCGGAGCTGAGAGTAGGATGCCGCCCAGGAGGGATACGAACGGACGACGCGAACGCGATGTAACGTTCCGATCTACTTCCGACGGAACCGCGTTAGCCCAGGCCTCTGGTTAGTGTCGAAACTGACGCTTGGCTGGGGCAACTACGCTGCGTTTGAACCGGAGGGTCGAGAAAGAGGCACTTCGCGTGACGTTATTACTCGCGGGAGTCGCAGTCCCTGAACCTGCGTTCAGCCGGGACAGACATCCCGCTCCGTGCGTGATTCCGGTCACGATTTCGATGTCACGCGAGTAAACTGGCGTTCTCCTGAAGATTTACGAGATCATGCCGATTGATCCGTGTTAGGCTCGATCGTCTGCATCAATGCGAACACCGAAACAGATGGAGGTGGGTCGTGACGACGAAACCGCACGTGCACGCCGGCAGCGACAAGGCTGCTGAGGACGTAGCCAAGCTGGACCGGGGCCACAAACCGGTCAGCTTGGTGTCCGCAAAGACCGATCGTTCAGAGAGTTCGTATCCAACCGAGCCGATGGAACAAGTCGTGTCACGCGGAGTGTCGAGGCGTAGTTTCCTGGGGCTCTCATCCGCAGCGGTGGCTGCGGCGACGCTGCCAGTCGGGCTCTTGTCTACGCTCTCCATGCCAGAACCTGCGCTCGCGAGCGGCGGTTCGGGAGACCGACTCGAGCTGAACAGTGGGGGATTCCTTTCCCTCAACTCCGGAGGCTGCCTGCTCCTCAATCCCTAGTCACGCCTCAGATCTTGCATCTTGAGCTGAGTCAAAAAGGACCAATGACATGGCCGACACGAAGCTAAAAGACCTCCCCCGAAAAGATAACCTGTTCGCGCTCGATGAGGTCTACATTCACGACACGGAAGATCCCGACAACAAAGACAAGAATATCACCGTAGATCAGATTCGCGGGAGTACCCACATCTTCGCCGAAGACTACGGCGTGCATCCGGACACGATCGACAACACACCCGGAATCAACGCGGCCCTCGCTGCCTGCACAGTAGAAGGCATGACAGTTATTCTGCCTTCCACGATTGGAACAACTAGGTTAGGCCAAGACCGTGGTGAGCTCAGAGTTGAAGGGCCGATCGTGTTCCCGGCCGTGGCAGGGGTTCACTTGATAGGCGGCGGTGGGCTTCCGGTTCTCCGTATGGTCGGATTCCAGGCAGGCATAGCCTGCGTCACCTTAAAGGAAACAAGGCAAGGTGTAAGAGACCTGAAAATCGCAGGTCAAGGCGACGTCGGCATCGGCCTCGACTTCGAGAAGGCGACGCCCTTGTCGAAGATCAATGTCGGGCATCTCGTGATCGCGAACTGTGACGTCGGGCTAAGGCTGATCGGCGTGCAAGACTCGGAGATCGTGGACGTCGAGTTCAGCGGAAACACCACAGACATCCTGATCACCACAGCGTTTTGCTCAAGCCTCACGTTCAAGGAGATTCGCTGCCAGAATGCGAACAGAGCTGTCGACATCCGAACATCCGTCGCGGACATCCACTTCATTGGCGGCACGATCGCCCCGGCCCCGACCGTGCCTGCCGTGTCCAACGGAGAGGATGTCGGGATTCGGATTGACGGAAAATCCTTCGTGTCAGGATCGATTCAGGGCATGCGCCTTGAGATGAAGGATACGGGAAATCCGCCCAGTTCTTCCAATGGTGGGCATTGGAACATGGTGTCTTTGAAAGGCGCGTCATCCAGCGCTCCGGTTCAAGGGCTCAAGATCAAGAACAACTACTTCTCTGGCCGGCCCGGTTCCGTCGACAGCTTCATCGTGATCGCGGACAAACCGAAAGGCATCTCCATCGAGAACAACTTCTTCAATGCTCTTCCGATTGACGCGGATATCAAGTATCTCGTGAATCCCAACATTCATGACGAGATCGGCGCTGGGAACCAGGTGTTTAGCGCGCGAGGAACCCCCCCAGGCGACGAGTTGATCGTGAAAACCACGACGACGAACTTGAAGTTCGAGCGAGTTCGTCGGTGGCGCCCGATCAAGCGGATCGAGACCGGGATCGTTGCGAACGTGGGGACCACGGACGTCGGCCTTGGATACTTCGATAAGACGGTTTCATGGTCCACGACATTTCCGACTTTTACGTTGTCGGCGAAGGCCTATATCCTTTCGGTAGAAAACGGTGTCCTCATCGGTGAACCCTTTCCTTTGAGTTATGCGAAGGACCACGTGGTATTCCGGATTCCCTTGGTTCCCGAGTCGGATGAAGGCGAGGTCATCTTCGATGTGGATGGCTTCGGGTACTAGCCGAGGCCCCAGGGCGAATGAGCCTACTTCCGCCGGCCTCCAGGGCGGCTTGCGTTCGAGAGGAGAGGTCTCGAGTTAGCGACCATGTGACTTGTCTGAATCCCCGTTTTGCGTTCACTATGCCACTTTTGAAGATGAGCAAGGAACACGAACCAATCCGATTTTGGCTGGGTCACGATGTGAATTGCTGCCGGCCTGACGGGATCCTTAGATCCCAGTGGGTTGTCGGGGAGCCCGTTGGAACAGAGGCCTGCCTCCTGTCCGGTGGCCCGCCCCGCCACCCGACTTTGACGGACCTCGAAGACTCCCGGTCGGTGACGGATAGGACGAGACATCAGAACCTCCATCGGCCTCGGTAGTTCTTTGCTAGGCGCCAGGGTCTACATCGGTTCGCCTGGAGTGCTGTCTACGAACCGAACCAGTCGGAGCACGAACTCCAGCGTCGTGTCCAGGCTCTTCAAGTCGATCCGGTCGCGGGTGTCCGCAGCCGTGTGCATCCCTCGCGGCAGGACGAAAGGTGGGACGGCGCTGACGACGGTCGCGGCGGGGACGCCGCTAGCGAGGAAGGGAAAGCTGTCAGTCAGGCCTCCGCCCGAGGTGTGGCCGATCGGCCGGCCGGTCTGTTGCAGGTGTACCGAGTCAAGAAGACCGACGACCGCCTCTGAGGGTTGAAATGCCCGAAGGATGCCTCCTTCCCGATGAACGATCGTGAGCTGCTCGGAAGCTCCGATCGGATCCAAATTGATCACGTACGCATTGAGCGCTGGTAGCTTGGGCAAGCGATCACGTACAAAACTCCAGGAGCCCTGAACGCCGACCTCTTCGGCGGCAAGGAATACAAACATGACCTCCGTTCTTTCTAGAATCGGCCCATGGGCGAGGGCCGCCGCGGCTTGAAGGAGAACCGCGCAGGCTGCTCCATTGTCGAGCGCACCAGAGCTGCGCTCGGCCCTCAGTACACCACCTGAAAACAAGGTGAGAAATAGCCCCCCATAGAGGAGCGTGGCGATGGCAAAGAATTTTCTGACGCGGGTAAGCCACCGTGGTCCGAGAGACAGCGTGAGAGCTAGGGGGATCAGAAGAGCGAAGACACCGAGCACGGCTCCCGCGACTTGTACCGGCAGACGGATCACGTGGTCTGTGAATTCGGTCTTGGTGTCATAGTGCGCAATTAGGATAAGCCTCTGCTCGGGGTTTTGCGCCGGAAGAGTCGCGAGAACGTTGTCCTCCTCGACGCTCAACCCGGGTGTGAGTGGGAGTTGCCAGTCGAGGTAACCCACGGGGAGTGCCAGGAGTAGGACCGCCGTGCCAAGAGCGAGCTTCATTCGCGAAGACAGAAGAGCGCATGCGTAGGCGCAGCAAAGCACGAACAAGCCCACACCCAATGCCGTCGGGTCATAGGGATAGGCGGAGAAGCTCTGAAGCTGGGGTTCGATGCCCGCTTCCGTCAGACGCTCGGCGATGAACGACGCGGCAGCGTGAAGCTCCGGCGTCCCGTTCTCACGCGGCGCCTCGGCGAACGCAGAAAGCAGCTGGCTCCAATCGGACATGGTTCGTCTGGCCGCCCAACCGGCATGGCACTCAGCTGCGTGGCACAAGCTGCCGACGGTCGCTGAAGCACCCAAGCTTAGGGGCAGAAGGTCTCAGGCCCCGACTGGAGTGCATTGCGGCTCCCACCTTCAGCGCTTTGTGGGTCGGCGCCTTGCGGGACCCTGGATATGGATCGGGAGACTCCCCTTCTAATTGACCGGGCCCGCGAGACCAAACTCCGAGGCAAAACGCCGAGTAGCTTCGGCGATGAACCCTTCGCCCGGAATGACCTCTTGATCGGTTCTGTATTTCACGAACAATTCTTCAAGGCCGCCGGGTACGAAACTGACAAGCATTTTCACCCTCTCTCCGGAGGTATTCCGGTAGCCATGCGAGACGCCGGCCTGGACCCGAACAAAGTCGTTCTCACCAAGCACCGCAACCACGTCGCCGAGCAGAAACTCCAAGGACCCGGAGATGATCAAGAAGGTCTCCTCGGACTCTCGATGAAGGTGCGTTCCAAAATCAGGGTGATCTTGGTGTGGCAGCCCGGGCTCCGGGGCAACCACCCATTCGGTCAAGGAGTACTGCCCGCCAGTGTCTTCCCCGGAAACGATGAGTCGAGCTTGGTCTCGCCCGATTTCGAAATGGACACCCCCGCTTTTGCGGATGACGTCATTCATGTCGACGGGTCCCGTCCTGATCGAGGTAAGTCCGAAATTCAGACCCGGCAGCCGTCTGCTGCACCCCCTGCCTACGCTGCACGAGAGCTCCGCTCGCGAGTGAGCAACGTAAACATGAGGAACGCGAAGCTGAAGCCGGAGACGAGCAATAGGAGATAGAGACCTACGATGAAACCGCCGGCTGTCTGCCCCAAGCCGATTCCTAGAGTATTGAGGGCTTGACTAGCGAAGGCCCCCAACAGGCAGAGCGGACTTGCCGAATCGAGGATCTTGAGTCCGATGGGCCAACTCGCTACACGGCGCTCTCGCATGAAGTGGGGAATGACGAAGACTCCGTGGCAGACAAGAAACGCCACGACTACCCCGCTCGAGGTTGACCAAACAACTGGCTCGGCGACGCCAAGATGGAGTGGAATCAGAGGAAGCAGCGATGCGAACGAGGTCACAAGGCTAAACTCAATCATGCTCCAGAACCGCAACCAAACGTCGGTATGCTCCGCGGTAAGGCGTCCACTCGCGAGCGCACCGACGATGCCTGCAAAGCCCGCGAATGCAACTGCGATCTCGGCGATGACCTGGAGAGTTCCCTCGGCTTCCATACAGAACCGTGCGCCCAACGGACAGAGCGTTCAGCTTCGTCCACGGCCCCGTAGCTCGCTGAAACACCCAAGTTGTGCCCAAGGCTAGCAGGTTCAGAAAACCCGACGTGCGGCTGCCAGGTGAATCGAAGTGTTAGGCAACGTTCGACGCGACATTCGGTGGGCAAGTTTCAGAACGACCTAGAGACCCGGCGCCGTCCTTTCCCCTCTCTACCGACCATCTCAGATTCTTTCTGGGAGCCATTGCCACACTACAAAGAAAGAAGCTTCCATGATCACAGCACGCCATATGCCCTGAGTCTGCACCCAAGGATGGCACCGCCTCGAGTGGCCTCGAGTGAGGGTCAGAAAGGCTCCGACACAAAGCTAGCAAAGAAGAGCCAAGGCGCCGTACGCCAAGATCGCGTCGTCGGTGTAAACAATGGCACTCTCCACATCGAGGTAGCGACCCTGGGAGTTATTCGGGAGCAGCGAGCGGCAGTAGGCCAAGCCTCCGAGGACGAGGCCGCTGAGGGCGAACCCAACGGCAAGAATGCAGAGCGCTCGGCCTTTCAGGATGACGAGATCCGGAATGCACGACAGAGTCCCGCCTGGCGGATTCGCCGTTCGATCACGATTCCTTGCCTCCTAGTTCGTCAGCTTGAGCCTGGAGTCGGCGGCCGAATTTCCTTGCGGGGGTGCGAAACCCAAGGGCGGCCAGCAGCCGGGCACCTGGACGGTAAGGTTCGCATTCACTGCACGGTCCGAGGCGATGCTAAGGGAAGGAAATCTGCTTTGGGGTACGTGAACGCGAAGACCTCCAGCAGAGGTGACAGAGAAGTTGGCTTTGTCTAAGGCAGCCCAGGTGCGCGGGAGAACAACATCTTCGCTGAGGCGCGCTTCGGGTGTGGGGCTGAAGGCCTGCAGCTCTGGGACATTGGCTGGCCAGCGCTTCTCCTGACAATAGAACTCGGATGCTCGCGCACCGACCACATTGGGCTGGAATGCGCTCTCTATGGATCCGCGGAGCTCAGCGTCGCTCGGGGATGGTGACGCACACCCCAGAGAGAGCACTAGCAACAAGATCGAGAGGTAGTACATGCCTTTGCTCCCAAACGAACATGGCGATCAGCTGCGCCGCGGCCATGTGGCTTCCCTGGATCGTCAGAGTGAACCCCAGGCTAGCAGGTCCAGGGCGCCTGGTGTGGGGCTATCAGCTGGAGTGAGTTGTTAGGCGGAGTGACTTCGAGCTGCCCAACTTCGCTTGACAGTACGGCTGATGGCTTGCCCGGGGTTTTCCCACTGGACCCAAACCGCGCGGACCAGTCCGAACCGGAAGATCGGATCGCCGCGGTTGAACGAGGGGAATGGGATCGCGTCATAAACCAGCTCTATCTCGGAGGCCTTGTGCACCTCCGAAGCTAAGCCCTGAACCTAAAACTCTTCGTCGCTTTCTCCAAGGAAGGCATGGAGGCGAAAGTTTGGGTTCTGGCGGAGATCCCGGACTTTCGGCGTTCGCTTGACAGCGCAGAGGTAGAGATCTGTAAGGGCAAATATTGGGCAGACGGGTGAAAGATTCGGGGCCTCTGAGCTACCGACGGACGCGAGAAAACCGATGGCAACGCCATCCGCGCCAACCAGAAGTCTTCTCCCGGCGAGAGCAAGTTCGGGTGCATCGATCTCGAAATCGGTCCAGGAACCGACCACTTGTCTCCTCCCGCCTACGGATCGACGTTCAGCTGCGGCCGCGGCTATGCGGCTCGCCCGAGTTTATTTTCGAAGGCTACCACGATCGCCGCGGCTCGCTGGCGGTTGCAGTGCCTTGTTCGCTGGCCACTCTGGATCGGCCTCGCGGCTTAGAACGAGCCGGCCTCGTACCGCAGGGACCGAATCGATCGAGAATGAAGAACTGCAGCCGACCAGGAAGTCTGTTGTACTACAGGGGGCTTGCTCGCGACCGAGGCTGCCTAACGAATTAGAAATCAGATTTAGCCGCGGCCCGGCGGTTGCCCTGAAGAACCGAAAAAACCAGGCTAGCGTGTTTCGAACGCCTGATGTGTGGATGTCATCCGTATCGCCATGGTAGGCATCGTCGACCCGCGGACACCGCGCCCAGACCGATGCGACTCTACCACTTCAACATCGGAAGCGGACTTAGCGGGTGGGAGCGAAGCCGCCCCCCCGTGAGCTCCACGAGGCGCCGGTGGAAGCCCTTGTTCGGGAAGGTTCGCCTGACTTCTGACACGAAGGACCGCGGAATGCTGAACCGGAGGAGGCCGAGGGATACATCCGCCCAGTCGGCTTTGCGGAACGCTTCGACAAGCGGACCATCCTGGTGCGTCGGCGTGATTTTGTGGTGCTCTGAGATCATTCGTGTCACTTCGGCGCCCCAGGCTGAAAGACCCTCCACCTCGAGATACTCCCGGGACCGGCGAACGGATGGCTCGATGTAGTCGAAGGTAGACTCGGCCCAGATCCCTAGATCGTGAAAGTAGCTGGCGATCTCAAACTTCTGACGTGCATCGGGCAGATCGGGAGCCAGGGCAAGAGCGAAGTTAAGGACGCGGTAGGTGTGGTTGCGATACGCCTCGAGATCCGCGCCGAAGAGGCTCGAGGATGAGCTGAACTGCTCTTCGAGAAACTCGCTCCTGGTGATGGTTTCCATAACCGCTTTCCCGGCAGCTGCCTTGTGTGTCTCCGACCTAACGCCGTGGTCCGCGGTCGGTTGGAGGCTTTGGTTCGTCGCCCGATCTTGCGACCGATCGATTGAATCACTTCGTGGCTCGCCCACTCCAAGTTCTTGTTAGGCTGTGACCCGACCCATCAGCGACATGATGATTCCAACTAGTGCCAAGACAATTAGAACTAGAGTAGGAAGCATTGACATCATGAATCCAACACCGCGCTTTGAAGGATCCGCTACGTAAGCTCGCCAGTATACAAGGCGTCCGACAACATAAATGGTCCCCAATCCGGCAACCAACGCGGAAGGCCAGTACTTTCCCGCAAGGAGTAATGCCGGGAGGAAAGCAACTAGCGTTTCCATTGTATTTGTTTGAACACGGTACATGACGGCTCGCCTGATGAGACCAGCGAACTCCGCGTCTCGCGTGATCGTGCCCCACAGCCCGATGAAATCGGCAACCACCCGCGTGCGGTTTCACTCGCGGCGACCTGCTTTGCTTGGCGCGTTTGCAGCGCAAGGTACACAAGTGTCGCGAGCACCAAGAAGAGACCAAGGAACTCGCCTAGCGCACCTAGATCTTGAATAGACTACTCGATGCCGCCCAACGGATCGGCATTCAGCGGCCAGCAACAGCTCTGACCGGACCCGACCCTGCCTCAGAAGTATGCCACCAGACGCCACCCAGGGTCAATTGAACCGAGCTGTCGCTGGTCCATCTGCAGCGCCTTGTTGGGCGGCACGCTCCGGACCGATGCGCTCGGATCGAAGGTAAGGGTAGAGAAATGCCCCGGCTGCCGCGTTCATGACATGCCACACGGCGTGTCCCTGGAGAAGGGATGAGGGGTCGCATAGCCATCCACCGGCGTGACTACCCGTCCAAGTGAAGAGAGCTAGAAGATTGATCGCGATGAAGGCCCAGAAATACCCTCGCCTCCGCTCGACCGGCTGGCGAATCCCGAAAGTGCCTGCGGGACGCCCGATGAGTGCCTCGGTGGCGAACCAGGCGGCTAGCAAGACAACAAACAGGGGGACGCCTGCCGGACCGAAGAGAAGCCGCGGAGCAATGGCGATGGCGATCGTTGCCACGTAGGCCGTGAGGAACCGCGACTGGCTCCAGCCGTAGAGCGATCTCAAGTTGTAATAGAGCAGAAAGCAGACCCACCCCAGCATCGAGAGAACATCAACAGCACCGCCCCAATCGGTGAGCGATGCGTGAAAGAAAGCCGCACCGGGGCCCATGAACGCTAGGGTGCTGGCGTAGAGCCCCGGATAGAGGCGACCGCGTAGAAACGGCGAGCGTGTCCTCGCGCGGTCGCGCCCGGAGCGCCAGGCTACCCAGATTCCAGCGACGCCAAAGCCGAGGAGGGACCAAGTGTTCGCCGGCTGAGCAATGGGACCGGGCTGCGGGGCCTCGCAATAGCAGTCGCCCTCGAGAAGGCAGTGATTCGGCGCGCCTGGCCAGCCCGTTGCCGCAAGGACAACGCAGAGCCCGGTTCCGATCGCGAGCACGAGTATGGTTGCCCGAAGCTCAGAGATGGGAGGATCGCTCCATCAAATGGACAGCATTCACGCCGCCCAACGGACACGGGCTTCAGCTGCGGCCGCGGCCGCGGCCCTGCGGCCCGCTGAGACACCCCAAGTGGAACCCCAGGGTAGCGCGGGTTGGCGCCGCGCGTGCGGCCGTCGGCTGCAGATGGCGACCCGCTCATACCGCATCGGGTGGATACGTCAGCTGCAAGCCCTTGTTGGGCGGCGTGAGCAGGAAGTCACTGACAGATCGGCGTCAAGCTGCGGGCGGCGACTTGCCTCTGCAGACCGGAACGCCTCCATGGGCCGCAGGATACCAAGATCGATTGGAACCGAGCATTAGCATGTCTGCCTCAACGGCATGTTATGCCGCACACCGTTTATCGAGGGTTGGGCACACCAAGTGCCTCTGCCGCCGCCTCGGAGGGCATCCTGAAGCCGATTGCCTTGGATGGCATCTCGACGAGATTCAGGTTCGCGTCGAGGATGGAATCACCAGCGTCGAGAAACACGGAAGCACTTAACACGAAGTCGTTGAGGGTGCCCAATAGTGATCGGTCGCGGGTTCGGGCAAACGCGGGCTGGGTTGCCAGTCCTGTTTCGCGCTCAACGATTTCATCAGGAATGCCAATTCGACTCAGGACGCGCGCAAGGTACTGAGGGAATTGGATCGGAAACTCCGACTTTCGTGCTGGGAGGATCACGGGGAGAAGAGTGTGTTCGCTCAGGCAGAGTACGAGACGAGCGGATCCCACATTCAGTACGTTCGCGTACCAGTCACCCAGGACTCCAGATGATGGGAACGCTTCGTCCGCAAGAGGAACGCGTATGCGTTTGGCTAGACGCTGGGTGCAGCGATAAACGATCACGATGGCCTCGGGTCGTGCGGCATAACGGCTCGGGCTTCAGCTGCAACAGATAGCGCTGACCGTCAGCGCAGAGTCACAGAGCCTCGACGCCAGAATGCTACAGGATCCAAGAGCGCCCAGCTGTCTGTTGTCGGCTGCAAGCTCTTGTTGGGCGACACGCGAAACCATCCGGATCCATTAGTTTCGAATCATCAGAACTCGTGCGAACAGGAAGAGCCCCCATACCAGCTGTATGGAGAAGGCCCCGAGGACCGGCCACGCTTCTCCCCCGATGATGAAGTTGCCTGCCAGAAGAAGAATGCTGCCGCCGTTCGCAACTACTGCAATGGCGACGATCGCAAACGAGGTGGTGGCATCTGGGTCCTTTGCGAACGCGAAGGCTTGCGGAATGACAGAGAAGAAGGACGGAATCAGAACAGCAGCAGCGGACAGGCCGCTCCAGTGTATGACTTGCCCGAAGACCAACCTGCGCTCGTGAGGGTTAGCCCGCAAAGGCTGCCAACCAGTACGCACCCGGCCGACAGGAAAATTGCAAGTAGACGTACCCTATCGGGATCCGAATACTCACGGTCGCGGCCTCCGAAGGCTGCGGCGACTCCGGTGAAACCCGCGAGCCCGACCGCGAGCTTTGCCACCAAAGAGAATGTCTCTGTCTGCTCGATTTTGTGCCGCCCAACGATTACGCGGTTCAGCTGCGCCCAACAACGGTGTCCGCAAACGCCAGGACACAGTGCACGCCGCCGGGACTCTACCACGGCTCGATCTAAACAAGCTGATCGGTCTCAGCTGCAGCCGCTTGTTAGACGGCGCGACTCCTCGGAGCCCCGCGTTTCGACCGGTCTGGATCTGATGGGGCCAAGTGCGGAAGGATCTCGGTCCAATGAGGCGCGTCAGGCGCGCGAGACTCAAGCTCCCGGTCGACAAGATCCGAGATGTCGTCGCCCAGCGCGAGTCGCGCGCTTGCCCACCACTGCCGTCCGCCGGGCGTCGCCGCGATCGCAACAGCGACATCGATGAGGCCTCTGTAAGACACTTCGTTGATGAGACCTTCGCCAGTCGGCTGCAACGGCTTGTTCGACGGCGCTGGCTACTCGCTCGCGTAGGGCGTGCCCTTCTTGTCCGTGTATGTGCCGCCAGTTGCTCGCCCCCGAATTTCCATATCGATATCGGAGTATGAGGCATCGTCCCGCGGGTCTTGGTTGGAGACGGCAAAGAACTTGGCTGGAGTGTTCGCTCTGTTGACGACGTGGTGCCCGTTCTCGCGACCCGACGGGAAGCCAACGAAATCTCCCGCCTCTAGGTCGAACTCGCCCTCGTCAGTGATGAGGGTAGGTCCGCCTTCGAGTACGTAGACCAGCTCGTCTTCGTGAGTATGCCAATGCCGTTGTGATGACCACGCACCCGGCGGAAGCGTGAACAGCTGCACCCCGATCTGGCTCAACCCGGATGCGCGAGCGAGGTTGCGATTCGAACGCTGCTTGCATGGCTTGTCAAAAGGCGCGGGGTAGTCGCTGCCTAGACCCTCGGGAACTTCGGCCGATTTGCTGCCCACTCTCATCTTCGTACCCAGTTTCCGCACGATGCCTTTGCCTTGCATCGGGCTGCCGCCCAACGGACATGGCGATAAGCTGCGGCCGCGGCCCTGCGGCTTCGCCAAGACGCCCAAGTTGAAACCCAGGCTAGCAGCCCCAGCACGCCGACGCGTGGGTACGTCAGCTGCCGCCCCTTGTTAGGCGGAGAAGACTTACGGTGCGTGATAGGTGCGTCTTTGCTCGAATTTAGTGGTGGTTCCTTTGGCGAAAGCCTGGGAAAATGGGACACCAGCCGGAGAATCGCTGCAGCGCTGCAGTTCGAGGAGTACCTACTTCGGATCGAGGCGCAGGAAGGAGCGAGGTGGGAAACCGGTCAAGACGCGGACGATGAACGGGAGTGTGTACACACGGCCGAGACGGGCGCGCTCGTCGTCTGTAACTTGAACGGCAAGATACTCGGAGCTGGCCCCATCGAACTCGGCGCGAACATTGGGATTGTCGAGCGCTTGGTGGTACCACCCCCTAGGCCAATGATTGGCTGCCACGAAGACTTCGCCGTTGTTTTCGAAGCGGCCTAGGGCTCGGGAGTTCTCAGTACCGTCCGGAGCTGTCGTAGTCAGAACAAGCACCGGCGCACCGATATCCGTGATCAGGAGTGGGCCTACAGCGATTATGAGGGATTCGAAGGCTACGACGATCCCGAAGTAGGCGAGCACCAAGACCGTGAGTCGCCTCAGCCAACTCGCCCGCCGAAATCTACCGACGATCGATGGACCGGTTTCCGACTGCTCAATTGACAACGCTACCGCCTAACGAACATGCGGGGCAGCTGCGCCCAACAACGCTGACCTTCAGCGCTAAAGCACGGTGCCCGCCGCCAGAACGGTACCACGAACCGATTGGAATGAGCTGTCGAGCGTGAGCTGCAACCGCTTGCTTGACGGCAGAGACGCGGCTCGTTCTCCGCGAAACCCGGGACCGGGCCTGCCTTCCGGCCTTCTTCACGGTCAATCTCGAGAAGCTGATCAACCTCACGGCGGAAGTCGGTGCCGAACCAGACCTTCCTTTCGGCCCACCACTCTGAACTGCCTGTGGATCTCAGGAAACCGCAAACTGCATTCTCGTGCCCAACCAAGTGATCCGGGGGGTAGATGCCAAGCCGAAAGTCAGCGAATGCCTGCTCGAGAGGGTAGAGCCAGACGCAGAAGCCCAGGTCGAATCGATACCGCTCGCTCGGATCGAGCGCAGACGTTCCGTCGATACTTCGTCGGCGAATGATCTCGGATACATCCCGGCGTTGAGCGGCCAGCAACAGCGCTGCCCGGATGCGATCACATTGACTGAGTATGCCGCCAGACGGCATCCAAGGTCAATTGAACCTAGTTGTCGTTGGTCCGCTGCAACCCTTTGTTGGACGGCGGCTCGCCCCTGGAGTCTTCCCGGGTATCAGGGTTGCGGGGGCTTGGTCTCTGCCATCGATATCCAATGGGGCATCGCTTCAGGGCAGTCCCGCGGCGGCAGCAAGCCTCCTCTCCACGTACTCGCGAACCTCTGGCGGGGCGAAGACAGTCTCGTTCCACCATCGTCTGCCGGCGGGACCCAGCACCGATATCACCATGTAGTCAGATATCTGCTCGAGCATTTTCTCGTCTAGGAGACCCGCGTCGTGCAAGGGCAGGCGGTTTGAATGTTGTAAAGAAACCGGGACATCCCGAGATCAAATGCGGTCTTCTGATGGTCCGGGATGTCGGGCCAACGGCTCAGCGCGGCCGCGAACGATTGTTGGAGCGCCGCGTCTCGTGCCAGCTCCCAGTTTCCAGCGGACCACGTGTCTATGAGTGCCTGGCGAGCTTGTGCCCTGGCGATCGTGTTGTTCTGTCGAATCTGCGAGGCGAGGTAGACGAGAGCCGCTAGTGCGCCGAAGCCGCCCAAGAGTTCGCCAATTTGAGAGAAGGTTTCGAGCACGATTGCTGCCGCCTACCAAATCGGGCGATCAGCTGCGGCCGCTGCCATGCGGCTCGCTGAGGCGCCTGAGTAGAATCCAAGGCTAGCAGGTCCAGAACGCCTAGCGTGCGGATGTCAGCAGCATTGCCTTGTTAGGCAGCGAAGGACCTAGATGTCCGAGGCCAGGGCAAGCTCGAACTCGTGGCGCTGGGGATGAAAGACTACCCGCTCGAAATGGTCCAGAAAGCCGTGGTTTCCGAGAAGACCGTTGATGCCCGCCGGGAGCTGACCGAACTGGGCATGGATCGCGATCTTGTGGTTCAAGTCACGCACAATCAGCTCGATCGGATAGAGGGCCGTCGGGGTTGAGCCGCCGACGCCAGTTGTACCGCTGATCTTGCCGCCATGCGTTGGGTTGATTCCAACCGCATGTGCCAGATTCGCGTTGAAAAGGCAGTAGTCGGATCCGGTGTCGAGAACCATCGGGACGAGGTTACTCTGGCGACTCGCTGCCGTGTTGACGAGCCGAACGTACACGTACGGGCGCCAGAGGTTCAGCCGATCGATATGGGTACAGCGAAAGATCAATCAGCTGGAGCCTGTCCTACATATGCAACGGGAACAGCTGTCGGAACTTCCGTGAGGACTGCTGTAGGGTCGTCCGGAGGCACACCGCTCGCCTCTAGCGCTGCCACCGCCGTGGCACCGGAGCCGAGGACTTCCTGAGCCTGCCCCACCCTGACCACGATCCACTTTCCATCGAACTCGGTCGGAATTCTCTTGAAGTCTACTTGCGGTAGCTGACTCAACCCCATGATGTACCCCCCTGGGGTAAATCTAGCTTACCTGGATCCACACGCGAATCGACTCCGGACCACCTCTCAGGAGCAATGGCTGTGCTCGTCGTACCGGGCGCCTAGACATCGTGCGTGCAGTTCGCCGCCTAACGGACATGGGCTTCAGCTGCGGCCGCGGCCCCGCGGCTCGCTGAGATACCCAAGGTGAACCCCAGGGTACCACGGCGGTAACGCCAAGCGGGCGAACGTCAGCTGCAAGCCCTTGTTAGACGGCGCGAGCTAGCGGTTTCGCCAGTAGCCGGGGCGGCGATAGAGGTTCGCGAGGGCAATGATCGTCACTTCTACCTCTTCGGCTCTGTAGATGACGGCGTAGGGAAAACGTGGGACCAGAAAACGGCGCAACCTGCGGCCGAATGGGCGCCCGACGCTGGGGAAGCTTGCGATGTGATCACAGCTTGCCTCAACGGCCGCGATGAACTCAAGCCCCAGGTTGGGGGCAGCCTCCTCGTAGTAGCGTGCGGCGGCCGCAAGCTCAGCCGATGCTTCCGGGTGGAACCCAATCGTTGTCACCGGAGTGACGAGCGGGACTTCCGGAGGGTCTCTTCGGCGGGTGTGGCAGAGATACGACCGGACTCCAGATCGTCGAGCCGGCGTTCCGCCTCTTCGAGCCATGCGGTTTCCGCACCAGCGTCGGTGCCCTCCTCAAGGCTTGAGATGAGTCGCTCAGCGAGGCGAGCGCGTGCCTTGCTGGGGAGCCCAAGGGCTTTGGCTTCGAGGTCTCGCGCAGGATCTGCCACTACGGGAGCGTAGCAAGCTGGCCAGAAGGGGCCCGGCGCGCCGTCTAACGGACATGGCGCTCAGCTGCGGGCGCGCACTGCTACCCGACACCTGACCGCCGACACTTCCGCAGGTTACCACGCCCAGGAACCGCTAGGCCCAGCCCGTCAGCTGCAGCGCCTTGTTAGGCGGCGCTCTGGGCAGTCTCTTGGTGGCGGCAACGGCGACGGATCAGCAGAGTGAAGATGCGGCGCTGCTCCTGCCATGCAACGGGGCCTGGGTAGCTCCAGCCATATCGTTCGTCGTGAAGATCTTGAAGGAAGATCTCCTCCAAATCAAAGCCGCGAAACGGGAGGTTCGGTTCGCGATCTTGATGCTCAGCGAGTCCGGCGTTCAGGGCGTCCAGCACTTTCCTAAGATTCGTGTCGCGGACCCGGCGTTTCTTCTCGAGCGCTCGGACCGTCTTCTCTGCCACTCCGGCCGCAGCTGCGACTTCTGCTTGCGTCCAGCCGAGGCGTTTACGCAATACGAGCGCGAGTGACCCACGATATTTCGAGAGGTGGGGCGCGCATTCTGTCCAATTGGGGGGAGCAGAGGACATGCAGGACGATTCCAGTAGTAGAACCGACATCTTACGCTGAAATCGGTAACTAGCGGTACTTTCCGCCACCTTCGGTGATAGATCGACCGAATCTGGAATTTCCCCAGCGATACCAGCTACTTAGAGGCGCGAACCACGAGGAACACAAGCTACGTTGAGACTCCACCGAGACGCGGAGGACGAGTCATGGCACGCACGCTCAAGATCCTGCTGGATCATATCTCCTCAGGCCTTGGGGAACGGGCCGCCGGAGTTGCTGCTTTGATCGTCCTGGGCGTGATCATCGTCGTGTTAGTGCGGACCGGCTGGTAGCCGCCTAACGGACATGGCGATCAGCTGCAGCCGCGGCCGTGCGGCCTCGCTGAGGCGCCCAAGTAGAACCCCAGGCTAGCAGGTCGGAAGCGCCTTGCGTGGGGCTGTCTGCTGCATTGCCTTGTTAGGCAGCAGGCAACGCTGGAAGTACGTGCTGGAGTACATCAGTCCACGCTTGCTCCCTGTACCGCGTGATGAATTCTGGGACCTGACGGAGGGTTTCTGGGTAGCGGACGGGGTCGCGATTGTTGCCCGGCTCGTAGACATGCTGAAACAGGAAGCCAGCTCGTACCAGAGCCTCGCACTTCGACCATTCAGCAGCGTTGGTGCGCGGCGGAGGCTTGAAGTGGCGACCTAGGTTGACTGCCGATTCGCCGCATCCCGGGCAGATCTTGAGTTGGTCTTGAGCCCCGAAGCGCTTGAAGGACCTTCGGCAGTGAAAGCACGCGAAGTGGATTGAGTAGCGAGACACCGCTGCTGCCTAACGGACATGGCGCTCAGCTGCGGCCGCGGCCCTGCAGCTTCGCTGAGACACGCAATGAGAACCCTAGGCTAGCAGGCCCGAAACGCCGCGGCGGCGGACGTCAGCTGCAGTGCCTTGTTAGGCAGCGCGGCTATGGATCCGGGACCAGGATTAGGCACGCCGGGCACACACATTCATTCTCCGCTGGCGAAAGCGAGCCTTGGCAGCAAGGACAAGTCTGAGATTCAGCGGCGGGATCGCAGGAGTCGGTGAACCACCAGTAGTAGGCTTCTCGGAAGGTTGATAGCTCCCTGGTGACGGCGAGGGCGCGCTGATTGACCGGGCTGCCTGGTGCGGCAAGCTGTGCCTTTGCCCAAGCCTCGAATTCTCCCGAGTCGAGCCACAGGATGTAGAAGCAGTCGTGGAATGACTGCCACTGGTAGAGCTTCTCTGCGAGGTCGGCGCCGAACCCGAGCCGGCTGGGTTCGACCTCGCGACGGCAGCGGAGGCAGACGACCGGGTTGAAGGCGAGGTGCGCCTGAAGGGTGACCGGCGGCGATTCCGTGCACGCGCAGAGTTCGCCCGGACTCGGCCCGGCGGGAGCGCGAAGCTTCCAGTACGGATCCATTTTCTCGCCCTGGGTCATCGCGCTGCCTAACGGACACGGCGATCAGCTGCAGCCGCGGCTCTGCGGTTGCGCCGAAGCACCTAATTGGAACCTCAGGCTAGCAGGTTCGAACCGCCTCGCGTGCGGCTGTCTGCTGCATCGCCTCTTATGGTGCTAGGCGTGGTTGAATGAAGTGACCGGTGAGCAGAGCCACTGCCCACCGGTCGTCCTTCAAACACAGAGCAGGAGACCGAAATCGCCTGGGTCCCTTGTGAGACCGTTAACAAGCCAGGGTCACTGCTCTACTACCGCAACGTAGCTCGAACCATCGCTTGGGCCGCTCACGCGAGCCCGTATTGAGAGACCGAGCCTGTTGCTCTTCGGAGTCTACCATGAAACCTAACGTCGGCATCGACGTCTCGAAGCACGATCTCGACTGGTGTGACGGGACGGATCAGAAGATTCACCACGTGAGAAATGAGCCTCGAGCCATTGCCGCCCTCGCGAAGAAGCTCATCCACGCGGACCCTTTGCGTATCGTCGTCGAGTCGACCGGAGGCTACGAACGAAAGCTGGTACTCAAGCTCGCCGAGGCCGGGCTCCCGGTTGTCGTCGTCAACCCTCGCCGCGTACGCAGCTTCGGCGAGGCCATGGGCCTCTTGGCGAAGACCGATGCGATTGACGCGAGGTTGCTGGCCTTGTTCGGCGAAAAGGTTGAACCCGAGATTCGGCCGATACTCCAAGGAACAGACCGCCTGCTGGCCGACTTGGTCGCCCGGCGTCGGCAGCTCATCCTCGTCACCGTCGCAGAAAAGAACCGTCGAGAGAATGCCTCATCCGCCGTTCTGCGCACGATCGAGCCTGTACTTCGTGTGCTGAAGAAGCAGCTCAAGGAGATCGAAGAGAACATCGATGCCTTGTTGAACCAAGACGTCGACCAGGCAGAGCTCCTCGCTCTTCTCCAGACGGTCCCTGGCATTGGGCCTGCCGTTGCGAGAACCCTCTTGATCGACTTACCGGAGCTCGGTCATCTCGGACGCCGCGAGATCGCCTCGCTCGCTGGCGTGGCACCCTTCGCCCGCGACAGCGGCAACTTCAGCGGCTCGCGACGGATCCGAGGCGGACGGGCTTCAGTTCGCACCTCGCTCTATCTCGCCGCCATGACAGCCGCTCGCTTCAATCCAACGATGAAGAAAACCTACGATCGCCTCCGACTCGCCGGAAAGCCTCCGAAGCTCGCCTTCATCGCCATTGCCCGAAAGCTACTCGTCACCGCCAATGCCATCGCCCGTGATCGCGCCGCGTGGAACGCTTGATGCGTTGACTTTCAACACAATCGCTTGTTAGGCCGCGCCAGATCCCGCCTCTCGCTGCGGAAGTGCCAAGAGAACAGCGCCGGCAGAGAGACTTGAGATCGTTGTTGCTAGCAGCACCATATCAAGGATCGGTGTGGGGCGGCCCGCGAAAAGACCTCCGGGGCCGGCCTGGGAGAGGGCCAGGACACCCGCGCCGCTGAAGACGCAACAGAACACAAGGGACGCCCAGCGTGCCCATGGCTCACCTCGCCAAAGGCCCGTGACTAATAGCACGACGCCAGCCAGGCGAATGACGACTCTGTGCGGCGAGTCCAGCTCTCCCGCCTGCAGGGCGTACGCGAGAGCTCCTATGACGACGGTGAGGCCATAGATGGCCAGAAGAAGCGCTGCAGTTTGGATCCGAGCCATGTCTTTCGATCGGAGTCGCGGGCTACAAGCTTGAGTGGAGCGTGGTCTGGGGCGCGGCCTAACGGACACGGGCTTCAGCTGCGGCCGCGGCCGTGCGGCCCGCTGAGGCACTCAAGGTTGAACGCCAGAATACCACGGTGTTTGCGCCTGGCGTGCGGCCGTCAGCTGCAAGCCCTTGTTAGACGGCAGATTCTCCGGGCCACAAGAACTCGATTCTTATGCCCCCCGGTTCGGAACACATCATGTGCACTCGCGGGCCAGCACCCACCAACTGTGGCTCGAACTCGATCTCAACATCAGGGTCGGTACGCAGCTTCTCCAGAATGGAGGTCAACTTCGATTCGGAGGCAACTTCCAAGGCTAGGTGGTGAAGACCGATGTTCTTTCGCCTGTGGAACGCCGTGACGCCGGTTGAGGGGTCGACTTGCCACAGCGTCAGCCGCAAGCTCCCGTCGGTCACGGCAGTGCGAGGGTACGCCTCATCGCGGCCAGATTCCTGCCAACCGAGGACATCAACGAAGAATGATGTGGTTCTGTCCAGGGAGAGAACTGCGAGTCCAAGGTGGTTGATGCCGCAAGTCTTGGGCATGTCACTCCTGCCGTCTAACTAGTTACTAGACAGACCCAGAATACCACTCCTCACCGCACTAAATCCATTAGTGCTGGGAAGCAGTCTCGGAATCGTTGAGGTTTCGGCTCGGGTGCGTGGCTAAGTTCATTAGTGCGAAGTCTGCAGGCATGTGTGATTTCGTCGCGCATGCGGGGCGGTTTCGCGTTGGTTGTGGGGGGGGTTAGCTCAGGCGCCGGGCAGCTTCCCGCCGGCCGCGAGCCAGCGCTTCACGACTTCCTCGCCTTCTCTCGGGTTGTAGAGATCTTCTTGGAAAGACCAGAGGCCGTTGCCGGCGTACGTCAGGATGGTGACGCAGCCGAAACGGTAGACTTCGTTGCCGCCTTGGGGGTCGGGGAAGACTTGCCAGGGGTAGAAGACGACGCGGTTGCCCTCGATGATGTGCCACTCGACCGGGAATTCCATCGGGGGCGCGAGCTTCATGGTCTTGATGATGGTCTCGCGGATGGCTTCGCGGCCTTCGATGGTGCCCAGGTGGTGTTCGACCCAGACGCCGTCCTCGCTGTGCAGGTCGGCCCAGGCGTTCCAGTCTTGGGAGTCGCCGACAGCGACGAAGTGGCTGTAGGCCTCTTCGACTTCGGCTCGGGGGTAGCTGGTCATCGTGGGTGTCTCCTCGGGGGCTCGAAAGGAGGGCACAGCATGCCGCAGACTGGGGCCAGTTCGCGAGAAGCGGCCGACTCGTGGCATCATGATTGGGCTCGCCGGCCGGCTGCGCAGGGGACCTCCGTTCGCGAACCGGCGCTCGAGCCCAAAGGAAGGATTTGCATGGAAACGATCGATGTCGATCGCACCGAAAATGGCGTGGTCACCGTCACGCTGAACCGACCCGAGAAGAAGAACGCCATCAATGGGCAGATGTGGGACGAGCTGGGTTCCACCTTCCGCGAGATCGGCGAGAGCGACACGGACCGGGTGATGGTGCTGACGGGCGCGGGCGGTGAGTTCTGTGCCGGAGCCGACTTGACACCGGACGGCAACAACACCAAGCACCAGCTCGATCGGATGCACTACTACGGCTGGGTGGGCCTGGCCCTTCATGAGATCCCGAAGCCAGTGATTGCCAAGATCCCAGGTGTAGCCGTAGGTGCTGGCTTGAACATGGCGTTGGGTTGCGACCTGATCGTGGCCGGCGAAAGCGCGCGTTTCTCCGAGATCTTTGCTCGCCGGGGCCTTTCGCTCGACCTCGGAGGGTCTTGGATCCTCCCGCGACTGGTCGGCCTTCACAAAGCCAAGGAGCTGGCGCTACTGGCCGACATCATCTCTTCTGAAGAGGCGGAGCGGATCGGAATCGTGAACCGCGTCGTACCGGACGACAAGCTCGATGCCTTCGTGGATGATTGGGCGGGGCGCCTAGCCGCTGGCCCACCGCTCGCCCTGCAAATGACGAAGCGGATGCTCACCAGCGCTTTCTCTTCGAGCATGTCCGAGGCCTTGCACTGGGAAGCCATGGCGCAAACGGTCACGGGTCGCTCAAAGGATACCGAGGAGGCCATGAAGGCTTTCTTCGACAAGCGTGAACCGGTCTTCCGCGGGAAGTAGAGCCCGTCTCTGGAATCTCCTGCGGGCTCGACTCGACGAAGCAGGTCGATCGTCTCTCCCCATCTCCCGACCGGGTTCAACCCGGTCCCTATAGAAAGGCGCACTGACTCATGAGTGAACCGATCCTGATCGCCGGCACCGTCCAGGTTGATCCGGCGAGGCGAGAAGCGGCCCTGGAAGCAGGCAAGCCTCACATGGAGGCAACGCGCGCCCAGAAGGGCTGCCTCGACTACGTGTGGAGTGCCGACCTGTTGGTACCGGGGCAGATCTACGTCTTCGAAAAATGGGAGAACCAGGAGTGTCTCGAAGCCCACCTCAAGGGCCCGCACTATCTCGCCATGCGCGACACGATCGGCGCCCACGGCCTTACGAGTGCCGACGTCTCCAAGTTCAGGGTCGATCTGAGCGAGCCTGTCTACGATCCTACCGGTACGCCGCGCGCGGATTTCTTCACAGGCTGATCGATGAGATCCCAGCGGTTCGGGTCGGGCTACAAAGGCCGGTCGAACTCGCGCGGCCTGATCTTTTGCAATCGCCCATGCCTGCCGGGCTACCGAAGCAGCTCACTACTTCTGAGACGTGCCGACGCGGTCGCTCGAATAGAAAAGACGCCCCCTTCGCAACGAAGAGGGCGCCTTGTGAACGAAGCCTGCTCTAGGCCTGAGCGCTAGGCCGCTCCTTCGTCGCTTCGAACCATGCAGTCAGGTTCTTCAGTGACGGGTCGATCGGCTGGCCGATTCCGATACCAAATTCGGCGAAGGCGTAGAGCGCGACATCGGCCAAGCTGAAGCGGGCGGGCACGACGGTGGTGCGGCCTGCGATCTGGCCGTCCAGCCACTCCATGCCGTCGCGAGCGATCGCCTTCAGACCGTCTGCCGAATCGGGCAGGGTACGCATGCGATCCTTGAACAAGCCCAGCCCCTCGGAGAAGCGGAAGCCGTCGGCCATCGGGCAGTTGATCTTCAAATCGACGCGGCGGGTCCACATGCGGGTCTCGGCGCGCTCTGCCGATGTGCTCCCGATCAGCGTCGGCGCTGGCTTGACCTCTTCGATGTACTCACACAGCGGCAATGTCTCGGCCAAGAAGGTGCCGTCGGGAAGCTCGAGGCCGGGCAGTTGACCGGCCGGGTTCTTAGCCGTGTAGGGCTCCTTGCGGTTGTCGCCACCCATAATGTCGACCTCGACCACATTGGGGAGCTCCCAGCCTTTCTCCGCGGCAAACATGCGGACCAGCTTCGGGTTGGGGCCGATCGAGTTGTAAAATTTCATGAACGAGTTGATCTCCAGATTGGTTGTTCAATGAGCGCGCGGTGAAAGTTCGATGGGCAACGAGTGGAAGCCCCAAAGCAGGATGTTTGGCTGGTGCTCGGGCTCAGGAGCTGCCGGTTGAATCCGGAAGCCCTCAAAGCGGCTCAGCAAGGTGTGAAAGCCGAGGTTCAGCTCTTTTCGCGCAAGCGCCGCACCGACGCAGAAGTGGATGCCGGCACCGAAAGCAATGTGCTCGCTGACGTTCTCTCGCTGGATGTCGAAGCGGTCGGGTTCCGGAAAAATCGCGGGATCCCGGTTGGCTCCGGCATAACGCAATAGACACATCGAGTCCGCTGGGATTGTGACGCCCGCCATCTCGACATCGCGATTCGTCACCCGCCACATGTTCGCGGTGGGAGTTGCCAGACGGAGCACCTCTTCCACCAGGCCCGGAACCAAAGACAAGTCGTTCTGCACGAGCGCCAGCTGGTCGGGATGGTTGATCAGCAGCCAAAGCCCTTCAGCCAAGGCACTGGCGGTGGTCTCGTTGCCTGCAACTAACAACTGCTGAAGGATCGAAAGGCACTCCGACACGTTCAACGAGCGCTCGCCATCCACCTGAGCGTGGACGATGTCAGAGAGGATGTCGTTCTCCGGCTTCTCCCGTCTCTCTTCTAAACGAGCAGCGAAGTAGTTCTGGAACTCGACGATCATCTTCGCCGAGGCGACCTGGGTTTCGAGGTCAGCCATCTGGCCGAGCTGCGCCACGAAGCTATCGGTCCATTTGCGAAACAGCGGCAATTCGGCCCGCGGCACGCCTAGCTGGTCAGCGATCACGGTCAGGGAGAGGGGCTGAGCGAACGCTGGCACGAAGTCGATGGCCCCACCGTCGGCGAAGCCCTCGATCAGTTCGTCGGCGATCGCCTGGATCTTCGGCGTGAGCTCTTCGACTCGACCCACGCTGAAGGCCTTGGCGATCAGCTTTCGGAAGCGGCGTTGCTCGGGCGGATCTGCGGTCAACATGGTGTCGACCGGCGGGTACCCCTCCTTCATGACTTCCGCGATCTCGGTCGGCAGCTCCCCGCTGCCGCCCATCACACGACCGAAACGGTTCGAGAAGGTCTCCCAATCTCGGATCGCCTCTGTCACCAATTCATAGCCCGAGATCAGATAGATCCCGGTGTTCGGATCCCGGTGCACCGGCGCCTCTTCGCGAAGCCGGCGGTAGTAGTCCCAAGGATCGCGAAGCAGGTTCGGGTCTAGGGGGTTCAGTTCGGCGAGGCTCGAACCGGAGGAGGGGGAGCTGGCCAAGGCGACCTCTGGGGATGGGGTGGGACGACAGTCTATCATCGCTTGAGCGAGGACATCATGGGCGGGGCGGATCATCGGGAATCAATCCTGAGGCGCTGGGCAGCCGCACTGCTCGCCGCAAGCCTGTGCCTGGGCTGCGGAGGGCCCTGCGGCCCCTTTCCTGGGGGTCGCCTGTCGGGAACCGAGTTTCCCTATCCGGCCCTCGGTTTTTCCGCGTATCGGGAGACGACGCACATCGCCGTTGAGGTGGGTGGCGAGTCTCCCCATTCGGTGCGGACCTGGGTGATCGTCCTCGGCGACGAGCTGTTCGTCCCCGCCGACTTCTTCAACCCGGGCAAACGCTGGCCGCATCTGGCCTTGGAGGATCCGCGCGCCCGTCTGCGTTTGGGCGAAGAGATCTTCAAGGGTCGACTCGTGGAGGTCGTGGACGCGGGTCGCGTTCAAGAACTCCGACTCGAGACCTCCCGCAAGTACGGAATCGAGGAAGGCTCCTGGGCAGCGAGTGTCGAAGTCTGGTGGTTCCGTTTCGACCCGGGCCCCGCGGAGCCGGCGGGCGAATGAGATCAGGGAAGCGGCCCCAAGGTTTTTGCGTACCGCTGACAGCCAACCAGATAGTCGGCGAAGTCGTTGGCAAGAAAGGCTTCATAGTCCCACGGCTCGGGTGCCAAGCGTCCACTGGACTCAGAGCGGATGACATAGACGAAGGCCTCGGCGTCGCCATCCTCTGTCTCCACGAGACAACCGGTCCGCTGGTAGAGGTCGCCCTCGAAATCGTCGAGGCGTTGCATCTCGCCCCGCGTCAGGCACTCGAGCAGGACCCCTTCGATCTCCTCGCCGTGGCGGGGCTCGATTCCGGGAAACACCCTGCCGTGGAGACGCCGGCGCACGTAGCCCCGAAGCAAGGCTCGCTGCTGCAAAACTTCGCGAGGAACCAGGAGCCGGAGCACTTCCGGTGCGAGCAAGGTCCCGTAGATGAACAGAGAGGAGCTCATGCCCCTTGCTGTCCGCGTGCCTGGCCATAGCAGCGCAACACACTGCCAATTCGTAGGTGAATCCATGCTCCACCGACAGCGACGATGGCAAGGGAGGAAAGCCCGACTGAGGCGCCGAAATCCCAGCCGGGGACGCGGCTTGCAACTTCGGCTGCAGTAGCTGCCGCGAGGCCGACGTACGACCAACACATGAAGATCGCATGCCGCTCAACCCAGCCCCGATTCCGCAATCGCAGGGGCCACAGACCGGCGATCAAGGTGGCCAGGCTGGCGAGGGCTGCCCAGTGGAAGGGACCCCACGCCCCGAAGAGGTCATAGATCATCAGCGCCGTGCCGTTCAGCGCGAACATGGAAGCGGCATAGAGCTTGCCCAACTGTCGGTGCCGCCGGCTTCCCTTCTTCGTCGGGAAGACTGCCGCACCGGCAAAGAGGGCGATCACGCCAAACAGCACGTGCACGCCGCCTAGCAGGTCCAGGTTGATCCGTTCCAGCATTTCGCCATCAACCATACCATCGAAGGCCGAGCTGCTCGCCATCATTTTGGCTGGGTGAGGCTGGCCTTTCGCCTAGCACTCGACCGAACGGCAAGGCCCGAGATTGGATCGTCCCCCCTAGAGCTTGGAGATGATCCGATCCGCGTAACCCTTCATCGCGTCGATCTTAGTTTGCAGCGGTGTGGTATCCGGCTCGTACGCGTTGCGAAAGCCGACGATGCAATCCGTCACACCCCTGTCCTCCAAGCGCTTGATGCCGTCGGTCGAGTAGGCATCCATCGAGATGACGTGAATTTCAAAGGGTTCCTTGTCACGGCCGTACTCTTTGCGGAGCTCCTGGATGCGGTCGATTGCGGCGTCAAAGTCCGTGGCCTCGCCACCCCCCGCGTGCATCCATCCGTCTCCGACGCGCGCTGCACGGCGCAGGGCCAGATCCGCGTGGCCGCCAATCAAAATCGGAATGGGTTGGGTCGGTGCCGGACACAACTTGATCGACTCGATGTCGTAGTGGTCGCCGTGAAACTCGAAGAACTCGCCGGTTTGCAGGCCGCGCAAGATGTCGATGCACTCATCGAGGCGCTTCCCTCGCTTCTCCCAAGGGACATCGAGCACGCGGAAGTCGTCGGGCCAGGGCGAGAGGCCGACACCGAGGCCAAGCCGATTGTTGGTCAGCGCCGCGACCGACGTCGCCTGCTTGGCCGCCAGAACTGGATGCCGCATCGGGAGTTTCACCACGAAGGTGGTGAAACGCAGCCGCTCGGTCACCGCGCCAAGCGCGCCCATGAGTACGAAGGGATCGATGAAGGGCATGCCCTGTAGGAAACCGCGATCCCCGTCGGGTGTGTACGGGTACTTGGAGTCCGAATCCCGCGGATACATGATGCTCTCGGGCACCGAGAAGGAGTGATAGCCGGCTTGCTCCGCTTCCACCGCCAGGGTGGCGTACTGCTGCGGATCGCACATGGACTCGGCGAAGGTAAAGCGCATCGGATCTCCAGAATCGCTGGGGGAGGATGCGACGTTATGGGTTTCCAGGGGCGCTCGCCACGCGCCCGGTCGATCACTCGCGCCAAAAGCGGTTGCGGCGAACCGGGCGGCAGATCAACAGCTCGTACTCAGAGTAGAACTCATCCCGGCCTTGCTTCTGGGCCTTGCGGTGTTCGAGATCAGCCCGCCACGCATCCGACGCCTCGAGGCTCTCGAACTCGAAGAGGGAGACTCGCTCCCCGTCCAAGGCGGTGAAGGTCTTGATCCCCCGGAAGCCTTTCGCCTGCCCGACTAGCTCCTCCATCCGCTCAGCTGTGGGTCCGTAGCCGGCTGCGCCCTCGGGCCGCACCCGACTTCGAAAGATCCCGATGATGGGTTCGTCACTCATTGGAATGGCTCCTTGGGTCACGCGAGTTGGGGGTCGATGTCGACCTCGGGTGCCGGTCTCTCCCTTTAGGGTACACAGGCGTACACGAACGAAACGGCTCGCGAATGCAGACTAGG
>JAVJHY011539190.1:7094-23006 GCA_035593235.1 Phascolosoma agassizii | reverse complement strand
CCGCTCCAGAGCCGTCGCCAACGCCTGCAGATCCGGCATGACGGGACAATCGAGCTCGCCCCAATCGGACCAAGGGTCGAGCAATAGCGTGTGGATGCCGAGCGAGCGCGCTCCGATCACGTCGGCGTGATAGACGTCGCCAACGTGCAACGTCGTTTCGGGCTGGGCTCCGGATCGCTCCATCGCCGTGCGAAAGATCCCTGGGTCGGGCTTCTCTGAACCGACCACATGGGAGTCGATCGTATGCGAAAAGAACTGCCCGAGGCCGACGCGGCCAAGCCCGCGCTCGACGGTGCCATCGGAGTTGCTGACCACCACGAGATCGAGTTGCAGAGCGCGCATTCGCGTCAGCGCATCCTCGGTACCCGGGAGGACCGAGCACCAGAGTCGATCCGATGCGCCCGGCTCGCGTAGCTCTTCAGAGAGGCCTGTTGCGATCTGCAGCCGAGCATCCACACCGAGACTCTCGGCGCCTGGGAGCACTTCGAGAACAAACCCAAGCATCGTCGCGAAGCTGTCGCAGCCTTCAGTCGTGCCCCTCTCGTCAGCCCACTGCGACATCCGCGGTCGAACCCGGGCCTCCGCGCGACGCAGCACCTCGCCCGTGGTGGCGACGCCGTGCCGAGCACTGGCCAGGGCCACCCGCTCGAAGTCGATCGATACCAAGGTGTTGCCCGCGTCGAGGAAGATCGTTTTCAGCTGGTCGAAGGGAATCGCCGTCGGCACACCAGCAGCGTAGCCCCAATCCGAGATCCGTCTCGAAGTGCGGACCCGGCGCCGGGCTCTAGACTGACGAAGGTGGAGAACGAGAATCAGGAACTCGCCCAGCTGGAGAAGCGGCTACGTGGTATCTCCGAGCCGGCGATGCGCCGCGAGAAGCTGCTCGCCGAGCTCGAGGCGCAGAGCCCAGACGAGAGCTTCGCGCTGCTAAGGGCGGTTCTTGCTCGCCCCGGCGTCCCCGCGCCCCAGCTCCGTTTGCTTCGCGATGTCATGCAGGAGGTGCTTCGTAGCGGCGGTGCCCAACGTCCGCTCCCGGCACGCCTCCAGCGGGTTTGGCTGCGCCACGCCGAAAACGAGCACGACCCCTTCCTCGCCCGCTTGCTCCAGGCATCGGGTGCAGCCGAGGTGATGGAGGACCCGAGCGCCGCCTTGCCGCGAGATGTGGCTGAGCTTCCGCTTGGCGTACGCCGCTCTCTGGCGCGGGGGGTCGACTCGCGCATGCTCGAGAAGTTGCTCCTCGACCCCGACCCGATCGTGCTCGATCACCTGCTGCGCAATCCGCGCATCACCGAGAAGCAGGTGATCGCCGTCGCCTCACGACGGCCCATCTCGGAGGCGGCCCTTCAGGCGATCCAGAAGAGCCCGCGTTTCGGAATCCGTCCCCACGTGAGGCTAGCCGTCGCGCGGAACCCCTTCTGTCCCGCCGAGCTGGGGATCCAGCTGATCGGCAGCTTGCCAAGCCCGGATCTTCGGACCATGCAGAGGGATGGGACGCTCCACGGGTCGATCCGGCAACACGCCGCAGATGAACTGGAGCGGCGCTCGCGGAGCGAGGATCTCTAGCCAGCCGAGCCACTCACCGTGCTCGGCCTGCCTTGTGGGTTCCGATCTTGGCTGAGGCGGAAAGATCGAACCCCCGCGGGCCCCTTTTTCAACGGGCCATGCGGATCGAGAGTCAGAGTCCAACCTGCTGCTCGCGCAGGGGTCCCCAGACTTCGGCGTCTAGTCGGACAGGGGGCCCCAGACCCAGAGCGCGAAGGCCACGAAGAGCGCCGACACCACCAGCAACCCGGCAGCGAGCCTGTGTACCGCAGCCCCCTCGCCCCTTGCAATCAGCCAAATACTGCCTGCTACCACCGAGGCTAGTTCGATCGGTGCGAAGACCCGGCCGTAGTGCGCCGGATCCCAGTACGAAAGGGGGCTTTCGAAGCGCCAGGTCGAGAGGGGGAGAAAGTGACGATGGGCGTCGTCGTGGTGCACCAACAGATCGGCGCCTGCATGCAGCAGCATGCTCAAGAACGCGAACTCGAACCAACGCCAACGACGGAATCTCGCCAAGGCCAACCCGACCAACATCAGCGGGATCGAGTTGAACACATCGATGAAAAGCTGCCAGCCCTCAGTGAAGTAGCGCTCTTGCCAAATCACGCTCTCGGGCGTGCCTAACATCCCCCGCTCGACCACGTACAAGACGACCATCGGCAGGTCCGGAAGCAGCGAGCCAAACAAGATCGGCTTCCAGGGCTGGCCACCACCGCGGCCCACCACCAAGAGACCGAGGACCACATGGGCGGGTGTGTTCACCGCCCAAGCATCCGCGATCTAGAGTCGTCTGTCAGGCGCCTGCAGGGAAGAGAATCGAGGGTCAGTAGCTCACCCGGGCTCGCACCGGCGCCCACAAAACTTGTATAGGGATGGGCCAACGTTGCCGCGCCCGGCCGATGCAGGGTCCTACCGAGCCAGCCAGGCCACAGCCGAGTCTCGCCCTAGGCGCGGCGGCTGCGCCGCCAGGCCAGGGCCGCACATCCCCACAAAGCCAGCGACGGCAGAACGACCCATCGCAGTTCGTTCATTAGGATGGGCCCCCCTCGCTCGAGGAAACCGGACACACCGATCGGCGAAGTCCGGATCGGACGAAACCCGAAGAAGTATCGCTCGGCGTCAAAAGGCAGGAAGAAGCCAACTCCCCGCCCGGCATCGGTCATCGCGTCCAGCAGACCGTGGCTCGCACAAGCCAACGCCGAGAGGCCGACCATCAGCCACCAGCTGCGCGCGAAGAGCCGCAGACTCGGAAGGAAGACGCGTACGGCGATCGGTGCGAGCACCGCTGCAAAGAGAAGGGAGTGGGTGATTCCGCGATGCCCGAGCGGATGGGCATAGGGGATCCCCAAAGAGAAGCCGATCACGTCGAGATCGGGGGCCACTGCTAGGAAGGCGGGCAAGGCCAGCCGGCGCCAGAGGGCAACCTCTCCCGGGCCTGCAGAACCGAGCAACGCGCCTACCCAAACGTGACTGAAGAGCGTCGCCAAATTAGGGCTGAGCGGGTGGGCGCTCGCGGCCGCCGAGTTCGTCGAGTGCGTCGCGCATGGCCTCGGAGGCGTCTTGCAGCCCTTCTTCCACGGCCTCGCCGATGGCTCCGGCTCCGGCGCGGAACGCGTCTTGGAGTTCTGAGACGGAGGCCTCGAGTAGAGCAGCAGTCATCGCCTGCAAGCTCTTCTTGGAGTCGACTCGCCAACCATCAGCGGTCTGCTCAAGGTAGGTCGTGAACACCACGGAGTCGGCCTCCTCCTCACCGGCGAAGCGAGTCTCGACCTCAGCCCGCTCGCCTTGAATCACCGCGCTCTCTACGTCGACTCCTCCGAACGCTCGGCGGCTCGCCATGCGCTCGATGCGGCGAAGAGAGCCTGGTGTTGCCAGCTCTTTGGCTTCCTCCATGTTTCCGTCGGCCACCGCAGACCAGAAACCGCGGGTCACCTTCTCCGGGGAGGGAGCCGTCAGCCCACAGCCGCCGAGAAAGGAAAGGGAAAGGACGATCGCGAGAAGAATTCGCATCATGAGCTCCAAGGGCAAGTCGAAAAATCGAGTTCGATTCTGTTAGTCGAGCATCTTCGTCGCCGTCATGAAGAAGCCGATGCCTCCTCCGGCCATCCCTCCAGCGGCGATCCGCCGAATCACGCTCCACTCCGGGCTCAGATAGAGGAAGCCCACCACGCTGCCTACCAGCGCGCCCCCCACGATGATTCCGGTGATCCAGGGATGCGAGCGAAGGCCCTCATGCCAGGCCATCGACTGACTCCGAGGGATGAGCATTCATGAATCCTCGCCAGGCTTGGGCTTCCGAGCCCGAAGGTTTCGACCGCGAAGCTTCCGCCAGAGCAAGGCCCCAAAGCCGGTGAAACTGGCCAGCACGCCAAAAAGCACGCCGAAACCGACCGTCAGAAACCCGATCCACCAGAAGGAGAACACGACCGGCCGCGCATCGCCCAAATAGAGGGAACCGGCGACGGGCACCATCAACAGGAAGAGGACGATCAGATGCCACCAGCGAAAGAGGCTCCAAGCAGAGTCGTCTCTCATCGAGTCGGACCTCGGAAGTGCGCGGCGCGCGAAGACTGGCGAAAAAGGGGATCCAAGGCCGCAGAAGCTAACAGATGACCCAGTTCCTCACTGCGCCGTTCAGCCCGACTGCACCAACCGCGTGACGACGAAGATGCCAAGCATCGACACCGCCAGAGCGAGTTTGGCAGCAGCGCCTATCGCTAGACCGATGGACGCGCCGAGGCCCGCTCTGCCGGCCTCCTCGAGCTTTCGCTGAGCCGAGAGCTCCCCCAGAACAGAGCCTACGAAGGGCCCGAGTAGCACTCCGGGCAAACCAAAGAAGATCCCCACCACCGCACCCAGGGCTGCACCCAGCATGCCTCGGCGAGAAGCCCCGAAACGGCTCGCTCCAAACGCACCCGCGGCAAAATCCACGGCGTAGGTCAGCAACGCAAGGACCGCGAGCAGGCCCAGGGTCCATGGGCCCACGTACAGAAAGTCGTCGGCCCAGGCCGCAATGAAAAGGCCCGCGAACAGGACCGGCGCTCCGGGGATAGCGGGCAGCACGATGCCGAACAGACCGATGCCGATCATCAAGACCGCAACGACCCAGGGGCCGACTTCACTCAGGAAGGCTTCCAAGTCAGTTCACCGCCGCGTCAGCTGCTGGAGCTCGGCCGTGGAGCCAGAAAGCCAAGGCCGCGACGCCTACCTCGAACACCATGGCGCTGAGGTTCGCTGTGGAGGGAGCACCGTCGATTAACATCCCGGCGCCTCGACACACTGCGACGGCTCCGACGACAAGCGCTGCGGCGAAAAGAGCCACGCGAACCAGGTCGGGGCGGCCGGCGGCGAGAATCATGAAGGCGCCGAAGCCGATCTGAAAGCCACCGTAGGTCGCGCGAACATCGGTCACTCCGGCTGCGGTTCCACTCAGCCCCGTAGCTTCCATCAGCGCCAAGGGGGACATCGCATAGCCCACACCGAAGATGACAAAGACGAAGCCCAAGATGCGCAAGAGAGTGGTATGCATGTCGTTTCCTTCGGAAGGTCGAGCTGGGTGATCAGCGCCGACGCCCGATGAAGAGTTCGTAGCGGCCTTTGGGACCAATGAAAGAGTTGCCGACCCAACCGGTCACGCTGATGACGGCGGCTGCAAGCAGTGCCGGGCCGAGACCCGCCACATGGAAATCGCGCAGCAACCAAGCCACCAATCCGACCATGGCCGCATTGACCACCCACAGAAAGAACCCAAGGGTCACGAGGGTGATCGGAAGCGTCAGGAAGACCGCCACGGGACGAACCACTGCGTTGACGAAACCCAGAAGTATGGCCGCGATGACCAAGGTCGAATCGGAATCGATGTGCACGCCCGTCACGTAGCGAGAGGCGAGGTATAAACCCAGCGCCGTGATCGCCATCCTCAACAAGAAGCCCATGTGTTCCCTCCTCGGCGCAGTTTAGCGCGCTTGATTCATCGAGATCGCTAGGCTGTCCTAGACGTTCAAAATGGAGACTCCATGAAGAAGCTGTTCGGCAGCCTCAGCGGCCTAATCGTTCTCCTCGTGGCCTTCCACTTTGTCGCCGTCGAGAGCGGCGAGGTTGCAACCGTCTGGACCCAGACCTCGTCTGGATCCGAAGAAGCGACGCGTCTCTGGATCGTGAACCACGATGGCCAGCTCTGGCTCAATGCTGGGAATGACGAGGCGAGCTGGCTGAAGCGCATCCAGGGCAGGCCGCAGGTCCGGGTGGAATACCGTGGCGAGACGCGCGACTTCACGGCCGCTCCCACCCCAGAAGCCAGGCAGCAGATTCTCGATGTCATGTCCCGTGAGTACGGCTGGGCAGACACTTGGGTTCGCACTGTGGTTGGGGTGGAATCGATCCCTGTACGCCTGGAGCCGCGATAGCCCGGCCAAGTCCGAAATCCGCCAGCAGAAGCCAGACCCAGCGGCGACTCTTCGGACATGAAAGACCTCCTTCGCTACGACCTGCGGACCACCCCCCTCGGCGAACTCCTGGTCGCCGCCTCCGACCGCGGCGTTTGCTGGGTGCGCTTCGACACCCAACGAAAGCCTCTGCTCGGGGCGATGAGACGGGAGTTCCCCTGGGCCGAGTTCCACCGAGAGCCCTTGGCCCTACGAAATTGGATGGATGCGATCGTCGATCGCATCGAGGGACGGGCCAGCGCGGAGGTGCCTTTGGATGTGCGGGGTAGCCAGTTTCAACGACGGATCTGGGACGCCCTCGGTCGCATCCCGCGTGGCCAGACACTTTCTTACGGGGAGATCGCCGCGCGGGTGGGCTGCCCCGACGGCGCCCGCGCTGTGGGTCGAGCCTGCGCCACGAATCCGGTTCCGATCCTGGTTCCCTGTCACCGGGCGATCCGGGCCGACGGGGGCCTCGGCGGTTTTCTCGCGGGGGTCGGGCGGAAGCGAGCGCTCCTCGACGCCGAGCAGCACGCGACGCAGCCGGCCTCGACCTCCTCAGGGGGGCGAGCTCAAGCCGCGGTGAGAACCACCGGCCGACCTCGCGTGACCACTAGCGTGTTCTCGTAGTGAGCGACCCAAGACCGGTCTGCAGTTCGCACCGTCCAGCCATCCTCTTCTTCGACGATGTCGGTTTGGCCCGCCGTGATGATGGGCTCCACCGCGATCACCAAACCCTCGTGAAGTCGGCCGCGCGCGCTCGGGTGCGAAAAATTCAGAATGCTCGGCTCTTCGTGAATGCTGGCGCCTACGCCGTGGCCAGCGAGCTCGCGGATGACGTGGAAGCCATCCTTGCGAACCGACCTCTCGATTTCTCGACCCAGCTTCTGCAGGGAGACGCCCGCCCGGATCGTCTTCTGCGCCGCGCCGAACGCCTTTTTGGCACTCCGCGCCAGGCGCTTCGTCCGCTCAGCGCCAGGGGGGACCACGACGCTACGCGCCGCGTCGGCAAAGTAACCTCCCTTGATCGCAACCAGATCCAACTTCACGAGATCTCCCGCCTCGATTCGCCGCTCGGAAGGGATTCCGTGGACCGCCTCGTCATTGACGCTGATGCAGATCGACCCCGGGAAGTCGTACACCTTCGGCGGCGCCGACTCGGCATCTCGTGCGGCCAGTTCCGTAGCACATAGGCCCTCGATCTCGGCGGTGGTGATTCCGGGCTCGACGGCGGCCTCGAGACAGCTCAACACCTCGGAGACGACGCGTCCCGCTTTGCGTAGCCCCTGCAATTGGTCGTCACGGGTGATCGTCATTCGTTTTCTCTCAGCTGGAGAAGCTCGTGAAGGTGAGCCTCCCAATTCTGTCCGTCGAAAGGAAGGATCTTCCGGCTCCGAATCGAATCCGGCTCGAGGCAACGGCCGTTCACGCTAAGGCCATCCGGATGGGAGCGCGGAACGTAGAAGGGCTTGACCCCACAGTGCTTGCAGAAGGTGTGCTTGGCCACACCGGTGTTGAACGTATAGGTCGTCATGTCGTCCGCGCCAGACTCGAGCTGGAAGGCGGCCTGCTCGACCGTGAGATGTAGATAGCCCACACGTTGGCAGATCGAGCAATTGCACTCGTGGAGCAACAGATCGGCCGGCGCTTCGACCGTGAAGCGAACTTTGCCGCAGTGACAACTACCACGATGCTTGACGAGATGGCTCTGCGTCATCGATCTCCGAGCAATGTGTGAAGCAACACGCTTCTGCGTCACCATAGCCTGCGTGACTAGCCACAGCATTCGACCGATCGAAGCCCAGGACGTAGAAGCCGTCGTCCGGTTCTGGCGGCTCTCCCGCGAAGAGGCTCAGCCCTGGCTGGAAGCCCGGCTCGCCTATCGACCCGAACAAGATCTGACCTTCTTCCAAGATGTGCTCATGCCCAGCTGCGACATCTGGCTGGCGGTCGAATCCAAAGGTCCCACCGCATTGCTAGCCCTGGACGGGGAGCAGATCGAGCAACTCTACGTGGACCCGAGCGATCAGGGTCGAGGTCTGGGGACGGCACTCGTCCACCACGCCAAGGGGGTCTGCCCGGACCGGCTGACGCTGCACACTCACCAGCGCAACCGCAAGGCGAGACTCTTCTATGAATGGCACGGGTTTCGTCCGGTCGCCTTCCGCGTCAGTGGGGCGCCGGAGAGCGAGCCGGACGTATCCTATGAATGGCAGGCGGCCAAGGTATGATGGCCCCAGGAGCCGATGGACATGAACCCGCTACGAGATCTTCGCTTGAAGCCGCCGCCGACCAAGGGCCATGTCTCCGTCGCCCGGGTCGAGGAAGCCTGGTATGTCGCCTGCCGAAGCAGCGAACTGGGCACGTCGCCGGAGGCACGAACCCTACTCGGCGTCCCGATGGTTCTCTATCGGGATGAGGCTGGGCATGCCGGGGCCCTCCTCGATCGCTGCCCGCATCGAAATGTCCGGCTTTCCCTCGGAGCCGTCGATGAACGCGGCTGGCTGGCTTGCCCCTACCACGGGTGGCGCTTTGACCGGGGGGGCTCCTGTCGAGAGGTTCCCGGCCTGTTGGGGGGCGGCGCACTCGAGGCGCGGCAGCGCAGCGTCGCCGGCTACCAGACCTGCGAACAGGACGGCTTCGTTTGGGTTTGGGGCAAAGCCGACGCTCCGGCCCAAGGTCTACCGGTGCGCATCCCGCACCTAGACGACCCCGACTACCTGGTGATCCACAAGGAGTACCTGTTCGAGTGCTCACTTCACGCCGCACTGGAGAACGCGCTGGATGTGCCGCACACCGCCTTCGTCCATCGTGGAGATTTCCGCGGCAAGGGCGAGCGGCAGGAAGTCGAAGCCGTTCGACGACGCATCCCGCGAGGGATCGAGGTGGAGTATCTCGGCGAGGTGCCGCTCACCGGCGACGCGCTCGATGCCTCGGGGAATCCGATCCTTCAGCAGCACTGGGATCGCTTCTTTCTTCCGAGCGTCGCCCAAGTGGAATACAAGACCGGGCCGGATCGACATCTGGTCACGACGTTGCCCCACACGCCGGTCAACGATTTCCAGACCCGCGCCTATCTGGTCTCGTGCTGGAGCCTGCCCGGTGCGGGCGAAGAAGCGCGCCCGCAGTTCGAGAGCTATCTGGACGAGATCCTTGGCCAGGATGTCGAGATCCTTCGCGAGCAGACCGATGGAATCCGCCGATTCGGTGGCGAGAGCTACATGTCCACCGAGCTCGATCTGATGGGTCCGGAGATTTGGCGTATGCTGCGCCAGGCCGAGCGGGGCCTCGACCCCGACACCGCCGACATCGATTGCCGGGTGCGGCTGACCATCTGAGCGTCGGACAGGTCCATCGCTGCTCTTGGCGGGTCCTCGATGCAACCCGCGCGATGCCCTACGGCTCGACCCTCAAATGAAACTGGGAGACCCGATGCGAATTCTTGGCTTGATCCTGATCATGCTCTTTGCCGCGGCATGCGGCCCGATCATCATGATTCCCGGTGGTGCCATCAGCGGCGCTTCCGCGGCAACACCCGCCGACTGGAGCTTCACGGCCGAGGTGGACACCGTCGTTCTGGAAACCCGCCCTACCGACCCCTACTCCGTCAACGTCTGGGCGGTGGCCGCCGGTAAGCACCTGTACATCGCGGCCGGCGGAAGCGCTTGGGCGGACTACATCCAGGAGGATCCGCGAGTTCGCCTGAAGGTGGAGGACCAGGTCTTCGACTTGAATGCAACGGCGACGGCGGACGAGGCGGAACTCGACCTCTTCCTGGCGGCGGCCAAGAAGAAGTACGACTTCGAACCCGACGCCGAGCAGCAAAGCAGTGCGGTCTTGTTCCGGCTGGAGGCTCGCTAGCCCTGGTGACGAGCTTGGAAGTCGCCATCCTGGACGTCAAGAAGGGCCAGCGCGAGCTCTTCGAAGCAGCGTTCCGGGAAGCCCAGGGGCTGATCGAAATCCAACCCGGCTATCAGCGGCACCAACTGCAGCGCTGCGCCGAGGCCGATCATCGCTACTTGTTGCTGGTGTGGTGGGAGAGCCTCGAGCATCACACGGAGGGGTTCCGACGCTCGGCCGAGTATCCGCGCTGGAGCGAGCTGCTTCACCCCTTCTACGAGCCCTTTCCCACCGTTGAGCACTTCTCGCCCTTTCTGGAAGGCCCGAGCGAACCGGGCTAGGCCGAACCCGAGCGTCCGCAGCGTCCAGAGGGCTTGTCGGAGCGGAGCTAGGCGGGAGGACGCCGCTTGGGCTTTCGCCGTAGGACCTCCTGATAGGCTGCCACGGTCTGGACCACATCGACTTCGTCCACCTCGAGTTCGAAGAGGACGCCCGATGGCGGAAACCCTACGCGATAGCGGGTTCCGTCCGGGGTGCGCTCGAGGTGACCCCAATCGACGAGCAGCCGCCGGATCGTGACGTAGTCCGTCTTGATCGCGGGCGCGACCTTCTCGTTCCAAGCCTTCAGGAGCTCGTTGATGTCCGGCTCGGTGTAGACCCGAGCACTGTCCATCAGTGAGAGAATGCTCTTCATGAGGATCTGCCGATCCCGCTGCTTTCTCGGGAAGCCTCTCGGGCCTCGGTCGACGCCCAACCTGCACAGCCGGTCCAGGTACTCGTCGAGGGGGATCATCAGGGAAGGCTAACGAAGGCCGCGGGTGGCGCGGGAGTCCCAGACCTGGCAAACCCTGGCCATGGCACCTTGGCTCTTGTGCTTCGTCTGCGCGGGCTCCGTCGCGCTGCTCGTTGGCTCCTCTCGAACGGGTTGGCGCCCAGGAATCATTGTCGGAAAGCTTTCGGCGGCAGCCTGCTTCGTGGGTCTCGCGCTGACCCTTGGCGCCCTCGATACCCGCTACGGCCAAATCATGCTTCTCGGTCTGGTCCTTTGCGCAGCAGGCGACGCGTTTCTGCTCCCGGAGGGCCAGACCCTTTGGTTCCAGGCTGGAATCGGGGCCTTCCTGCTGGGCCATTTGGCATACGCCGTGGCGTTCCTTTCAGGTGCCATCCATTTCCCAGCCGCCGTCATGGCCGGCGCAGGGATGATCGCCGTCGCCTACGCGACGCTCCGCTGGCTTCAGCCGAGCCTGCCTGCAGACTTTCGCGCACCGGTCATCGCTTATGTCGCCGTAATCGGCGCCATGGTCACGTTGGCGGTTGGCGCGAGCAGCGCAGGGGCACCCACGACCGTTGCCCTAGGCGCGATCGGTTTCGCTGCGTCGGATCTCTCCGTCGCGCGAGACCGCTTCGTCGCACCCGGTTTCGTCAACGGCGCGTGGGGCCTACCGCTCTACTTTGGATCTCAGCTGTTGCTGGCATCCACAATCGGCTCTCTTGGCTAGTCGCCGCAGAGAGTGCACCCAATCTTCGCTCGTGGCTACTTCAATTCCAGGATCAAGGTGGCGCCAGCCGTCCTTGCATCCAGGTTGGAGTACTCCTCGAGAAGGCGACATCGGGTGACCTGGGCGCTGCCGGGAGATCCCATCTTGACCTTCATCGTTCCGTTTGGGCTCGTATTGAGCCGATCGATCACAATTTCCCAGTTACGAGGCTTCGACATGACTTCTCCAAATAACAGATACTTGACAAGGAAGACCGTGTGTTAGCACAGCGTTCCTCGGTCCGCCTAACGTAGGATGCTCAGATCTCGCTCAAGGTTCGCTGTGAAGGAGAAATCTCCGGGTTCCGAGAGGATGCACCACGGATCTCGATAGTTTCAACACTGAAACCAGATTGACTGGGAGGTCAAAATGAAGATTCGAGTAAATTTTGTGATCGCCGTCCTTGCAATGTCCTGCTCGGGCGATACACGATCCGACGATGCGAAACCGGATCTCGCAGCGATTCAGGCTCGCTGCCAACAAGACGTGACCGAGCGCTGCAAGGAGAAGCTCGGTCGGGAGCAGCTCGAGTGTGTGAAGACCGAGCTGAGGAGCTGTCTCGAGGAGGCCTCTGCTCTGGAATAACGCTCATTCGGCCGAGGACACCAGGCCTTCCAGGGTCTCGAGCCACTGCTCCGTCTCACGGGGATGGCGCATTCGTAGAACCATACGGTCGTTAAGCTGGCTCTCCAATCGTTCGGGAAACTCACGCTGGTACCGAGGGTGGGATTGAATCGCCCAGAGCAGAACGGACTCCCGACCGAAGAACGCCGTCCAGAGTGATTCCCGGTTTCCGTTGTACAGCTCCTCCCGCGAGATTCCGCGACGGAGGGTTCGGACCAGCAACCGACCTAAGATCAACGGGAATGGGTAATCGAGCCAGATGTAATGGGTCGCCCTGCCCCAGACGATGTCTCGGACGGCCTCGTAGTTCCCGTCACTGATCCAAGAACTGGGTTCGGTCGCTTCTTGGACCCGCGAGCGAAAGATCTCCTTCGACAAGGGCTCCCAGTTCGGCTGCCAATGAAGCGCATCGAGTTCGATGTGTGGGATTTCGAGCCGCGCGCTCAGGCGCCGCGCCAGCGTCGTCTTCCCCGCGCCCGATGTACCGATAACACTGATGCGCAGACCCCCTTCGGGGCTCACGGGGTCGCCCTGCCCGAGACACTCGCTACCGGCGCGAGGTATCGCCAACCGGCCCAGAACCAACTCGCGAGAACCGCGAGCTGGAGCGGCGCCCAAACTCTCTCCCAGCCTGGGGTCGAGCCCGCCAGAGTCTCCGACCCATGAGCTGCACACAGTCGAGCGCCTCCGAGGGTCGAGCTTGCGAAGAGCGGGACGACCTCGAGAGCTGCGAAGGGCGCGAGCACGAGGAGGCAGAGCAACAGCCACCGAAGGGGACGGGAAACGCTGGGGACCTTCCGGCCCACCGGCAACAGGAGAACGAAGCCGGCCGTGATCAAACTGAACACCAGGGTCATCATAAAAGGGTCGGTGGAGTCGGATGGGCACGGCATCGCTCGGATGTTGATCAGCATCAAGCCGTGGGTCAGCGCCACCAGCCAGGCCACCAGGGTGCAACCCAGCCGCAGAACGATCTCCGAGAAACTCAATCGTTCGCCCCCTGCGCCCTAGCTCGCTGCAGAGGTGGGTCTCTAGAGCGCACGGAATCCCGCGCCGAAGGTAGTCAACATCGCGACCACACCGACCGCGAACGCCACATTTCGTAGGAGCCGGAGATCCAGATAGTAGGCCACCATATGAAGGACCCGAAACACGAAGAAGGCGACCAGACTGCGACTGACCGCATCCGGATCGGCGCCGACGACGATCGCAAAACTGGCGATCAGGACGAGCGCGCCGATGCTTTCGGTCGTGTTGGCGTGTACTCGGGTCGCGCGAAACAGAAAATCGTCGTGGCCGCCGGTCACCGGCGTACCCGGCTCGTGCTTCTGCAGAATCGCCGCGAGAAGCTGCAACATCGCAAGAAAACCGTAGGAGCCCAGCACCAGCACTGCGGTTTGGTAGGGGGCCAGCGCCTCCGTCATGACACCGAACCTAGCAGCCACCCTATTAGGGATCGTGGGGCAGCTCCGCCTCCGAGTCCGATGCCCACGGGCAACGCGACTCCCAATGAACGTGGCGACTCGGCCCCTCTTCCATCGGCGTATCGATCGCCCCGGCCGGCACGATGGCGCTGCGCCCGCTTCGGGTCAGATGGGGGACGCGGGTCAGGCAGATCCGGCACACGACACTTGCAAAGTTCTGGGCATCAGGCAGATCAAAGCGGAGCACCAGCTCCTCGCCGGAGTTCCACTCGAGCTGCTCGGTAGGTGCCACGATGTTCGATGCCCGAGCCGTGCCCGTCACCTTCTGACATCGCGAGCAGTAGCAATGCACGAACTGGGTATAGGGAAGCTGGATCGTGAAAGAGACGGCCTCGCAGAGGCAGGATCCCTCGAGGAATTCGCCCATACCGCAAAGCTACAGGAATGGAGCGGTCGCGGGGTGGAACACATCCTCGGGCAGTGGGTTCGGGCAGATGTCTGGCCCTCGCTCGGGCAGCCCCGAATGCCTCAAACCGCCCGCTCGAAGCCTGGCCTGTTCGCTGCGAAGAATTGGCGTTTCACCTCTGCCACCGTCTTGCCGTCACCATCGGGCGACCAACCCGGCGGCTTCCACAAGAAGCGGAGGGCATCGCCGAGGCTTGCCGCATTCTTCAGGTCATGCCAGAGCGATCGAAACTCGCCAAAGTGCACGTCCAGGAAGCTACCGGTGTCGACACTGCGGGTGATCCCGTACTTGACCGAGTCGTCATCGCGTAGCGGTTGCAAGGTGCCGAGCAGGTAATCCCAAAGCAACGACATGGAGTTGTAGTTCATGTCGAGGTAGCGAGGATTCTGGGCGTGATGAACCCGGTGATGAGCGGGCGTTTGGAGGAAGCGCTCGAGGAAGCCGTAACGACCCTTCGGCACCAACTCGCTGCTGATGTGAAGGAAGCCCCCATAGATCGCGTCGACCAGATTGACGGCCAGGCAGATCCCCGGGTGTACGCCGAACAAAGCAGGCATGAAGCCGAGGAAGAGCGGGAAGTAGAAGACCGACTCCAAGAAGTGATGGTTCAAGCCGATCAACATGTGGAGCGACTCAGGCGCGTGATGAGGGGAGTGGAAGCACCAGAGCAGTCGGATCTTGTGGGCTGCCGCGTGTTGCACCCAATACCAGAACTCATAGATGACGAACCCGACCACCCACCACGCGGGAGTGAGGCCGCCTTCGATCGGACTGATGGCTGCTCCGGCGACCGCCGCCCCCCCGACCGAGACCAGGCCCACGGTTGCCGCAGTGAGGCCGCCCACGACGGGAGTCGCAAGGAGCCCCAATGCAGCCATCCGCGCTTCTCGACCCGCCAAACGCTGCCGTTGGAAGTGGAGCAGCAGCAGCTCGACGATGGTGTACAAGAGCAGCCCGACAAAGAGAATGGCACCCGCTACGGCCACGGCGTCTTCGATCACATCGAAGGTCATGATGGCTCCGAGTGGCTCGATGGATCTTCGATCATCTCGACGCGAATGCCGTCCGGATCGTTGAGAAAGAACATGCGCACTGGCTCCTCGAGTTCGGAAAATTCAAAGATGGGGGTCGGCTGCCGCCCTTCTGCCGTCGCACGCTCGTGGGCCGCGTCCAGGCTGGATACATGGAAGGAGATTCCGCCGAGCCCCAACGGAATCCCCGGTGCCCGCGCCTCGTGGGTCCGGGCCACATCCAGCGTCTCGATGGTGTGCAACCGCGTCCCGCCCGCGCGGATGAAGGTGTCCCGAATCCTGACACCCTTGCGCTCGAAGATCGCGTCGAGAGCCGGAGCTTCCATCTCTTCGTCCGCCTCCAGAACGGCGCCGAGGCCCTTGCACCAAAAGTCGATCGTGGCCTCGGTGTCTGCCACGTGAACGATCAAATGGCTGGTCTCGAGCGACGCTAGATCTGCCATGGGGTCCTCCGCCAGTTCATTTCAACGTTAGTCCGTCGGTCAGCGATCTGCAGGACGGCTCGAGGCAAGCGAAGCCCCCGGGCGAGGAAGTCGGTAGACCCCCGATCGCAGTCCCTGTGTCGCCTTGGCGAGGTGTTCGGCGGGGGTGCCGTTCTCAGTCTCCAGGGCGTGCGACTCGAACTCTTCCAGTGCCGCGAAACTGCGCGCCATCTGCTCGACACCGGGGCTCAGGCCTCGGCCGTCTCGGCCTCGCACCCGGGCGAGCGCGACATCCCCGGGTACGCGAAGGATCAGATAGGAGAGCTCGACGTCTGCCTCAACCTCCTCGTAGAACACCGGCAGCCACCAGGGACCGATCACCCCGTCGAGGAACACCTCGTACCCGCCCTTCGCCAGCGTACTGGTCGCTCGAGCCAGCGCGTGCATGATGACCTTGTTTTGATGGCGAGATGCCGGATCCGTCGGCGGAATGAGCTTTGGAATGAACTCGTAGAAGGTGTCGGAGATGAAGTGGACGCCGTGATCAGACGCTTCGGCCAGACCACGTGCAAGCGTCGTCTTGCCGCTTCCGGGATTTCCA
>JAVJHY011539081.1:0-11791 GCA_035593235.1 Phascolosoma agassizii | reverse complement strand
ACGACCATATACTGGTGGACCTCTCCCACGACCACCTTGTCCGGGTTTAGATTGTCCAGGTTTAGATTGTGATGCCTGACTCATATCTACTTGACCTCACTATCAATTGAAGATTTTATTTTAGAAATTTCATTTTTAACAGTAAGATGTTCACCATTGATTCTTTCTTCAGCTGGAAAAGTCTTTTCATCAGCTGGAACTTCAACACCAGCATCTATAATTCCCTTTAGAGCAGCTGCCATTCTTTGAGTGTATCTTCTGGTACCGGTATACAAGATAGCATCTTTTGCACCATTTCCAATGGCTTTCTTTCCAGCCAGATAACCTGTCAGATATGCCGCAGGTACACTTTTTCTGGAACCCTTCCATCCCTTTTCAAGTAAGTATCTAGAATGTGCAGATGCAATAACCTTGTCACCAGTCATTCCAGGTGTGAGGATTTGAACTTGGGTATTTTGATTAGTAATATTTACAGTGATGAAGTCACGCTTACCTGTCAACATGGTTCCACGTTTTTTATAATTAGTTTTTTCTTCCCTTAATCTTCGCAATATTTTTGAATATGCCATCTATAGAAACCGAGTTTGAATCTGCTCTTATATACGTTAACGACTTGTTTTATCTCACTTAATTAAAACAGAATAAATTTACTGTATGATTACTCCGATCCAGAGATTTTACAATAGATTAGAGATCAGTCCAACTCGTGAAACATATGTTCTGTATTTGAATAAATTCTTTGAATATTGTAAAACTTCACATGAATTGTTCTTAGGATTAAAAGAAGAACAGATCGAAGATTTAATTTCAGAATACCTGTCTAGGCTCAAGAGAAGGGTAGAATCGGATGAATTAAGTCCCAATTCAATTAGAGTTACGATCGCACCTATTCTGTTATTTTGTCAAGTCAACAGAAAAAGAATCAGTATTTTTCTGAAGAATGAAAATAAGTTAAACTATGCTTTTAAACTAAAGCCGCCACATTCAACAACCAATACGTCTCGAATCTCTGCCCTATCCTGATTACCAAATGGGTATTCATCTTTATCATCATTAACAAAAGTTGCATAATCTACAACAGAACACTTTCCATACTCCCAAGTCTGAATTATTGAACCATTGCCAGACAACACCTCAATACTAACATCAAACATCTGTGGTTTTTGACCTGCATCCACATACTTGTCAATTAATTCGTAAATTGGTGTTTTATCTAAACTAGGTAATGAACGCAAAAGAAACGTAGGAGTACTTTGAAATGAAGAAGAAGCACCCTGCATTATTTTTTACCCAATCAGGAATATCGGAACTTTCTGCATATGCACCTAACGATGAAATCACGGCTATCGAAAGAAAACAGTTAAAATTCCTGTGAATTTAAATTTGTACAATACGGTGTAAACATTACATATGTAATTAAATGTGCATAAACAACCAAACATTCTTTGCCACATACAAAAATACAGCGATTTTGCAAAACTTGTTTTAACAATATTTTTGACGACTTGTTAAAAGGTGGAAATATCTCACTTTCTATACGTTAAGCGTAAAGTAGAGCAACAAGTAAAGCCTTTTGAGCATGTAGTCTATTTTCTGCCTCATCCCAAACTACAGATTGAGATCCATCAATAACTGACGAAGTCACTTCTTGATCCCTTTTAGCTGGAAGACAATGCATAAAGATCGCATTTTTCTTTGCATTGGTCATTAATTTTGAATTAACCTGATACTTTGGAAGAAATTTTTTCATCCTTTCTGGATCGTTGTTATGAATTGAAGAATATGTATCAGTGACAATCACATCTGCATTTTTGGTTGCAATGAATGGATCGGTAGTCAATTCAATGTTGGTCATTTTCTGGGATTCATTAACAACTGTCTTTTTTGGCTCAAATCCTTTTGGAGTTGCAATAGACATATCAACTCCAGACAATGCAGCGCCATAAATCATAGAATTACACACATTATTCCCATCTCCTATCCAAGCGATTTTAATCCCTTTGAGTTTCTTTTTCTTTTCTTTAATGGTCATAAAGTCAGCTAAAATTTGACAAGGATGAAAAGAATCAGATAATCCGTTAATTACAGGAACACTTGCATGTTCAGACAATTTTTCCAATAATTCATGATTATAAACACGAGCCATAATACAATCAGAATATCGCGAAAGAGTTTTTGCGGTATCTTCAACAGATTCACCACGAGATAGTTGAGTGTCATTAGAGGATAAATTAATTGCATGTCCCCCCAATTGAAGCATTCCAATTTCAAAGCTTACACGTGTTCTGGTAGACGGTTTTTGAAAAATCATTGTCAATGTTTTATTTTTTAAAATGGGTTTGTTTTTATTTTTTTTAAGTTCGTTTTTTAGTTTTATGGAGGAATCAATTAATCCTAAAAATTCTTTTGAAGATAATTCTGCTAAAGTAAGCACATCTTTGGTTTTGAGTTTCATTTTCTTAAGAATCCGAATAGTCCTCGTTTCTTTTTAGGTTTTTCTTCTTTATCATGCTTTGGTACATCATCGGATTGAGATTTTGGTTTGATATCATCATCTTTTTCTTCAGAAACAATTTTGGATTTTGGTCTGTCATTTTTAATCCAAATACGAATTGTGTTTCCAAGTTTAATTGCATCACCATCATTTTCAGGAGGAGGAATGTCAAACAAATCTGAATAAATTGCAATATCATCATCACTGATTCCATCAAAAGGATCATCAGAAGAGGGCTCAGGTGTTGGCTCAGGTGTTGGCTCAGGTGTTGGCTCAGGTGTTGGCTCAGGTGTTGGTTCGGGTGTTGGTTCGGGTGTTGGTTCGGGTGTTGGCTCAGGCGCTGGTTCTTGTCCTAGTAGTGGGGTGTCTTGATTATTTCCATCAACAGTGGGGGCGTCATTAATAGGATTGTTTGGTTCGGTTGCATGTCCAGACTCAGACGTGTCTTTTGAACCTCCCGAGCATCCCACGAGGACTAGTAGTGTCCATATTCCAAAATAAGCTAATTTCATAAGCTTCTCAATTAATTGCAAGCGAATATATCACTTACGCCGCCTCTAATTCGAGATTGACAATATAATTTGCATTCGCAGAATGCCGATATTGTTGAGCAAAGCAATATATTGCCGCTGAGAAAACCATCCTTTAATGTGCGACTGGATCTAATTCATATCAAACCGAACGTTCTTTGTTGGACTGATTTAATCGGCACTTAGAAGCTTCGGTCTGATGAATATCGTAACAGAAACGGAAATTGATGGAATGCACCGATGACCGCATAAAGCACTGATCAGACTTTCGTCTAAATCGGAGTCGAATTCCCGCTCTTAGCCGAAAGTTACTGGACACCTCCGCGGAGGTGTTTTTAAAATGTTTATCATTTACATGCAGCTTTGCCTTCTTTTGTTCGACAATCCATCTCCCTTTCCAACGGCGGGACTAGTTGAGTGCAATAAACTTTATGGATTTCCAGAAGGCTCGTTATTTTATGTGCGTGAAGCAATAATGTGAATACTGCAAATGAAAAGTATCGGTATTTCATTTTTTCTCTCCAGACAAACTGATCAATTGTAGAACGTCATACATGCTCCATTTTTGGTAACTCTGGATCTAGTCAGTGCAAGATTTCTCCTATCCAGATTGGGCGTAAATAGTTTCTTTCCACCGCCCACGATTACTGGAAACGTCCATATTCTGAACTCGTCAATTAGGCCATGCTCTAGTAGCTGCTGTATGAGGTTCCAGCTTCCGTGAATCTGCAAAAGTCTGCCATTTTGATCTTTAAGTCGATTAATCTCTCTAAGTAGATCCGCTCCATCAATCGCGACAGATTTTTTCCAACTAAGAGTCTCCGGTCGAGTGGTTACAACGTATTTGGTTGCGTCATTTAGCCGTTGGATTTCTAAGTGTTCGCCGGTTTCAGGAAAGTTACTAGCAAACATATCGTAGGTGGCTCTGCCACACAATACGTCGTAAGGCTCGTTCATAGCCTCTTCTCTAACTTGATCCATGACTTCGTCCCAACAATTTCGTGCCCATCCTCCGAACTGAAAACCATTACTCGCGTCTTCATCCGGACTACCTGGAGATTGCATTACTCCATCAAGAGTTACAAAGGACAATATTGCCAATTTTCTCATTGAATTTAACCCTGTGATTTCTCAATCGCCGTCAGATACCTGATCACCTTTTTTGAGTCGGCTTATGACCGAATCTCACCGTAGCATATGGCCAGTTGGAAAGTGGTACAAAGTGCCCAAACAGTTGTACTTCTAATCTTGCTGGGCGTCTGGTTCGAGGGAGACAATTTCCGAACAACATGCTGGTAGATGTGCACGTTGAAAGAAGAAGGCCCTATGCTTCAAAGGTCTAAATTTGGTTTTGAAGTTCATGTTTGAGTTCATGTCCGGGGAATTTAGTGGAAAGGCAGTTCCAAGCTGATCCATCCAGCTCTTTGGTTGAGCGATTTTCTTTTATGCCTACTGGTACTGGGTCCCTCGACGGGCTTGATGATCGAGACATCCCTCTAACTGATTGCAATGAGAAAGGCTTGCGGCAATTGCAGACACTGGAGTTTCAAAATACAGTTGGTGGCTGGATTGAAAACAACGCACCAGAGACCGGTTTCTCGTTTACAAATACCTATGAAAATGCTTGTCGCTCTGACCGGATAGCGGCGTTGAGTAGTCTTGAGCACTGTGAGCGGATATACGAAGAGATACATACATTTATCACTCCTGGAACCGTAATATGTTACCCCACGACGCCATTTGCTGCCCCCTTGAAGGGAACACTCAAGACTCGGTAGTGGATTTCTATGATAGGACGATGGGGATTACCGCCTTTTCGGGCATCGGACGATTGCCAGAAATCTCTGCACCGCAGTTAACCGTCGATCAGTGTCCGATTGGCTTTTCATTTTCGGCTGGAAACTATCAGGATGAGTCTCTGTTAAATCCAGTTAAGGAGATGCTTGGCCTGGAAAGCTCCCAATGATCTACTATTAAAGGATAGTACTTCGATTTCTTTGACTATCACCATTGCTATATAACGTCGTACTTAAAAAATGCCGTCGACTGTCCGTTGTAAATGTCTGGCTAGCGCAAGATCATCGATGGCAGGATGAGACTATGATTTATAGAGAGTAAAGATAAGCATTGAACGGCATGAATTGTTTAAGACTGGTAAATGGTGGAGCTAGGCGGGATCTAACGGGCATGCCTTCCTGCCTCGACCGTGAGGGCGGCGGTTCAACTACGGAAACTGATTTGTTCGTTAGCCTGCGAGGACATTAATGGAGAAAAGTTCCGAAAGGTTTGTATCCGCACCTTTTTGCAGTGAATCACATGTAGGCGAACTAGGTCTGCATAGTCCACGAAGCACCGGAATAGAGCAGCTGTCAATTGATACAGGTTATTTAACTTTCTAACGTATAGAATAATGGACGTATGACATACAATATGCGGCATGAAGTCGATATCTAAATTTGGTCTGCGGTCTACAATTCGTTCATCATCCGATTTACTGACCTGAAAGCAGAATAGAACCTCGGGGCATCTTTGCAACGATTAATTGTCTCTCGATGCCCCGAACTCTACCAATCATTTAAATAAGGCTTTCTCTTAAATAAGGCTTTCTCTGGGGATTCTATCCAAAATATGCACCGCTGAGCAAAGCTGATCTTCCGGCACTATTGCGTCAATATCACACAGTTGCAGTGTAAATCGGTCCTGTCTTTTATCCAGTAGTGTTCCAAGACTATACTCGACATCGGGTATTGACAATAAACCCACACACACGGGTTCAAATCCCGGTAAATCCGGATTGTATGTGAGGCTTGAGTTTACCTGGATTAACTCATAGGGACTTCCATCCAGGAACAATCGTAATTCACAGTTATCGGCCTCTAGATCTTCAGTGTACCGCTCTAGATATATATTTATTGCTGGATTCTTATCGCGAACTTTACGCCCCTCGGGTGGTGGTACCCACTCGACACTAAATGCAACTGAAGGTTGCGTCACATCCAGTGAGCTCTCACTTTGACGGGAAACTCCGAATGGATTTATAGTTTCAAGAGTGGTTTCCAACGATACCGGAACCGCTGAGCAACCACCCCAGATCGCAAATCCCGAATCATCTCTTCCGATCGGCTTGCAGTTTGAATAGGACACTGTGGCGCCACTGCGTAACGTGTCGTTGTTAATTGTCCACTGAATCGTAGCATCTGACAGATCGTTGAACACCACAGGTAGAGCCTCAAGAGACATGTTTGCTCGCAAGTCGCCACCATAGCCATCGATAAACCAGTCAATTGTCTTAATTTGCGGCTCGACAACAGGTACGTACAACCCGTAATCGAGCGCATTCAATGCATTTACACGTGGCAGCTGGAGTGTGTTACCCGATTCGGGATCGAGTGCTTCCGAGTCTATAATCTGTTTGCCGGTTTTAACAAGTATATCGGGTAACAAGGACTTCCTACCGGGTACCTCGATTGAATCTATAGATTCAGTTCCACACCCTGATTCATGACAATCCCGCGCTTTCTCAAGTAACAACGCGGCGACACCGGCAGTGATTGGGGTGGAATAGGAGGTACCATTGAAGGCCCAGACATAGCTGGCCGGAGATTCCGTCTCCAAATTGGGGATCGGAGGATAAGCTTGTAGTTGATAGAGCTTAGTTCCGGGTGCTACCAACTCTAAATGTGCTGCTGTGTTCGAGCTGACAAAAATCTGATCCAAATACCTGTTAGCCTCAGAATCATCGCTGTCTCCGGAGTTACCCACCCCGGTAACAAAACTCAAGCACGCCGGGAAGTTTGTACCGGATTTATGACTTTGGTTCCCGGTTGAATTGAATACCGGAACCCCGTAGTCCAGAATGATTGATTTCAATAGATCTACCATAATACCTTGATTGCTATCCCCCCACTCATCGCAGTACTCAGACGAACTGTAGAATTCTCCCATAAGGTCACGATGGGAACTGCTGATGGTTACAATATCAGGTGCGTAATCGCTACCCGTCTCCAATTCTTTTCGAATTTCATCCAGTGCTTTTTGGGTTTCATTCGTGCCACTACCCTCTTCTATAGTCCCATTACAATACCCTTTGCTGTAAAAAACAATCTGTGCATTCGGCGCAGTACCTCCATCACCCGCAACAAAGGACGTCACCGCCGAACCATGAGACGGACGAATCGTTTCAATCATCGGCGGAACGCATGAAGCCACATCAGGGTCAATTTCGCTAGTACTTTCGCTAATAATAATTCTTGGTGCAGACGTGTTGAACGTAGCAAGTATTTTGGCATCGTAGGCAGGGTTAGGATCAAGGTAGTAATCGATAACCGCTACCACCACACCTTCACCCGTATACCCACTATCTCTGATTGTTTGATTATCATACGGTGGGGAAATACCATCAGGTGTGTAAATCAAGTCATAAGCCTCAACAGTATCAGCATCCATAACAGCAGAATCAGACATCTTGCGTACATCTCGTACTCTCGAAAGTACTTCTATTTGAGATGGAGTCAGATCTACCATAACGACGGGCATAGTTGTTAAGAAGGATGTTGGCTGGAGTGCCGCGACAAATCCGGGAAGACTTTGTAACAGTCCTTCAAATTCTCGTTGAGTCGATGCAATATCAGCCCACCCAGCCTGACCTGGTTCCAGGTTTTCTGGCTCTTCCAGAAGAATAGAAACCGGTATCTTTAATTCTGGACTTGTATCACTATCGAGAATTCTTTGTAAGGCACTATTGATCACCGGACCATCTAACTCCTGAATCATAATATCAGAGTAAACAACCGTGTCTGGTTCCATCGGGGTAAAACTACTGGATAAACGAACTCTGCCTAGTTTGCCTTCAAAGTATTTAGCTCCACCGAAAGCAGAGTGATCAACTTTTCCTAGCCACCAGTACTCTCCGGTATCATTGGGTGGGTACATATTATCCTGATCATTCCAGTTGGTCCCTGGCGAAATTGGTAACGGTGTTTGCGTATTTCCATTAAATGTCACTCTCAACTGCGGAGTCTTGTACTCAACGATAACAGCCACATTCTTTTTATAGATTGTGAATGGATACTGTACGAAATCGATTGATGCACCATTACCCCTATTATGTGCCACGACTAAATTTGGGATTCCAGAGGCTTGGGGCTGTAGATAAATTTCGATATCGTTACTTTCGTAAGCACCTTTAACCAAGATGGGTAAATAGTCCGGAATGCCGTTGATCCCCACAGTGAATTCTATTCTATAGGTGTCAGCAATTGCAGGTGATAGCGTAATGGTGTCGAATTCCTCCAGAGATGAGTTATATTTCTTCAGCTTATCGTTGAGAATTGTAGCTGCTCCAGCGCCACCGACGTGAACCGCTCCTAGCGTGCAAGCAACAACCATTACTCCGTTTAGTACCCATCTAAATATCTTCATCTGTTTTCTCCTTTATTACGATCACACAGTGTTTTTGTAATTGCTGTATCGATAACAGCACACACACCGTGCTATAAGACATGAGACCCTAGCCAACACTAGCTGAACCGAGAAAAATACACATGATGCAAATGCTGTAAAAAAAGCTATCTACAAACTTTGACATACATCAAATGCTGTATGCGCAGTCACGGAAATTTTGTTATCTTGTCTATGTAGGATTCAAGATAGGGATAGTTTGACAATGAAAGCCAGCTCTTCAACTGTCATCGAGAAGATGGAACACCAGGATGAAAATCCACTCGAGTATGATGAACTCGTTCGTGCCTGGAATACGCTATGTGAGCAATCCTGGGCAGAAGGTGGCGATGATTTCCAGTTTGCTGATATAGAAAACGCTGCCCTCGCCGCACTTTCCGACTCATCTGATACCACCCGTACTGGCTTAATCGGAAATGAAATTAGCCGAATGCTCAGCTCATTTAACTATCCAACCTTTTTAGTAAACAAAGAGGGGCGGATTGCCGCTACAAATTCTGCTGCTTCAATCGAATACAGGTTAAAACTTGGCGATAATATCGATCTCATTCCACTTTTGATTGACGAAAGTAAAGCCCTCTCCGAGCTGATCAAAGACAGCCTGCAGATCTCCAGCACTCATGACTCTAGCGAAGCTACGTTGAAACGCGCTTATGGAAAAAATAGCGAACGCCGTGCAACAATAGCAATTACAACATCCCTGGGTGAGACACCCAGCGCGCTTGTGTTCGTGATCACTACACACTGGAAACCACACTCTGCAAATCTGTTAAAAAATCAATTTAACCTGACTGACGCCGAAGCAGCAGTGCTGATTAACTTTGTCGATGGATATTCTTCACAGGATATCGCAGCACTCAGAAACCGTTCTCACGCCACCATCAGAACCCAACTGCAATCCATTCTTACCAAAACCGGTGCGCGCACCCAAACTGAATTACTGCGTATATCCCTGTCTGTGTCAGATTTCGTGACAAACATTGGTCAAATTACCGATGCTATCGATCATCCCTACCGTCGCCGAGCTGAAATTATGCAGGAAGGCGGCAGGTTGGTGGAAGTGACATTAATGGGTGATCTGACAGGCAAACCGCTTGTGACAATTGGGCAGGCTTCTATTTATACATTCAATGCAGATTTCGAACGACGCTTATATGAGGCAGGACTTTATGTCATCTGTTTTTGTGCTCCGGGCTACGGCCGTACCGACCCAGTTCCAAAAGGTGAGAACCGTCTCGATGTAATCTCTAATGACCTGACTTCCATATTCGATCAATTGAACATAGAAAGCTGCCCAATCATCGCAAGAAATTCGAATGCACCGATCTGCTATGCCATGACGACGCGCTTACCAAATCGAATCTCTCATCTGGTGCAGATTTGCGCATGTGGCCCCTTGCGGTACGCAAAAACCACAAAAACTTTGTCACCATGGATCACTGGAATTATCCGATCTTGCAACAGCCACCCGGCAATGAAGCGCATGCTGCTCAGCGGAGCAGTTAAAGCATGGGCAACCCTCGGCGCACGACAAGTTATGCGCTCACAAATGTGTTCAAACCCTATAGACGCTGAGTATGTGTTACGTGAAGAGAATTTAATTGAATATGAACATGCACTAAAAACCGCAACTGACAGCGGAATCTCCGCGGCAGCAGATGATATGGAAATGGCTTTCGGAGACTGGACTAATGACATAAAAAATACGCCAGTCAGTATAACAATAATGCACGGAAAACAAGATGAACTTTTCACCATAGACAGCGTGCGCTCGCTTGCCGCCGCTTTTGTGGAAAAGACTGAGCTGATCGAAGTTGAAAATGCAGGATATACCGTGTTTCAGAGTCACCCAGACAAAGTAATAGAACTACTAGGTTCCATCGTGAATCGCTTTGAGAACTAAAAACAATATAAATCCCAGGACCACTGCACCTGCAATGAGCGAACAGCTGGTGTGGGCCCAGAGCGTGTAAAACTCAGTGTAGAATTTGGATTTACTTATTCAACTTCGTAGGATCGCACGTATGCCACGATCGCTGTGTCAGCAAGGATAAGGCACCCTCTGATGCCAGCATATTCTGAGTTCTCACACACTCAGAGCCGGAACTTGCTATGAAGTACAGGATAGACTCGTCCCGATTGATTTTATTCGGCGATTCTCATCTGCATTTTCCGAGAAAACCGAATTAATCGAAATAGAAAATGCAGGGATGCCGCTGATTCAGAGTCGTCCAAATGAAGTAATTGATTTATTCAGATCAGTGATTAATTCGTAGATCGTTTAACAACATGGCTGCGAGACATTGGAAACCTCTCTATTTTACTACGTGTTGTAAGGGAGCATCAGTGAGAGCTGTACAACGCACTTGTGTGTCTTCTACTGGCTGCAGAAGTTCGGATCACGACCTGATCTAAGATGATTCAAACCGAAAATACAGTTTTACGCTCCCATACTGACGGATTGGCTCGTGATTTTTAGATAATACCCGATGTGCGCAGTTGACGTGTACACACAACAGTTGCAGAACGCTGTGCTGTGGTGCATTACTCAGCAGTACTCCAGCGTTTTTTACCAGAAAATTATTAATAGGGTAAGCCACGGGTCAGTTTATATCATCAAGCCATGCGCATAATTTAAGTAAATCCAATTGCAATTGGGACTTAGAAAGTCCGTAGAGCTTCGCTACTACATCAGTTCCATATTTGTTTTTAATTAGAATGCTGGTCATTGCAGCTTTTTAACTGCTCTACACCTATTTTTAACCAATTCTCACCGTGCCATGCCTCAGGTTAATACGGGGATAAGGTGCCCACACCCGTCGTTTACCTGATTTGACTGGCGATTTATTTAACAGGCAGGTTGCTCACCTAGTCCGGACGTAGAGCAGGAGCAAAGGATACGATTTAGATTGGTCGACTGACGGGCACTGACCTGCGATTCGCCTGTTTATGCCTTCAACCATTTGAATTGGCAGCGCTCAATTGAACACTGATGCGAGTTGTAGCGGCCAGTGGAGGTTATATATTGGACAGTCTCGATGTTGTTAACCTGTAGATTTAGCAAAAAATGCTCTTTTAATCAAACAGCCTGAACAGACGGCTCCGTATTAGAATAATATGGTTCACTGCTGTCCCGTTAACTTCAAAAGAATCTCATCTGATTTCTCGAAGGATGATCGTAATCGGGTGGATGATCCGATAACAATTCCCACAAGCCACGTTTTTCAAACAATTTAGCTGCAGCAGTCGAAGTATTTCTTGCATGCTTTTATGTAATTTGGATTGAAACTTCAGAAATGCCGGTAGC